>JAFIRS010003071.1:0-157970 GCA_018342105.1 Gonioctena quinquepunctata | reverse complement strand
GAAAAAATCGAATTTAAACGGTTTTCTTCACATAAAGGATTCAATATAAAATTGAACCAGAGAAAGGTAGATCTCAGGTGAAAAACAACTACTTTCCTGGCAAATACCACGCAGAACGTTGAATGATATTCACCTGAGAATCCATGCATACTTCCATATAATATCAATGGACATTGAATGCAAATGTTTCTTTCTGATAAGCTCGATTATGTTTAATATATGTCGTGTTCACCTAACAATCCGCATACCGGTTTCAGGCTTCTTGGCCCTCATCAGTACGGAGTAGTCAACCAGCCAAAGGTCAAAAGAACTCTGGCTGAAGTGAGACCAACGTAAACAAACCATCATCGATCTTGTAACTACCTATAGGTACGCCGGAAAAGATAAACTTTAACTGGCGGTACCTAGTGACAGAAAGAAACACTCCGAAAATCTCCCACCTCGATAGGTTTCTAAATAAAAGATTCCTTCTCAGTAGAGTGGCAAGCCCGTCTAGCATATAAGTGAGAGATAAGTGCCATGTGAAGTGGAATGAATAGAAAAATCGAATTTAAACGGTTTTCTTCATAAAGGATTCAATATAAAATTGAACCAGAGAAGGTAGATCTCAGGTGAAAACAACTACTTTCCTGGCAAATACCACGCAGAACGTTGAATGATATTCACCTGAGAATCCATGCATACTTCCATATAATATCAATGGACATTGAATGCAAATGTTTCTTTCTGATAAGCTCGATTATGTTTAATTTATGTCGTGTTCACCTAACAATCCGCATACCGGTTTCAGGCTTCTTGGCCCTCATCAGTACGGAGTAGTCAACCAGCCAAAGGTCAAAAGAACTCTGGCTGAAGTGAGACACAACGTAAACAAACCATCATCGATCTTGTAACACCTATAGGTACGCCGGAAAAGATAAACTTTAACTGGCGGTACCTAGTGACAGAAAGAAACACTCCGAAAATCTCCCACCTCGATAGGTTTCTAAATAAAAGATTCCTTCTCAGTAGGAATGGGAAGCCCGTCTAGCATATAGTGAGAGATAAGTGCCATGTGAAGTGGAATGAATAGAAAAATCGAATTTAAACGGTTTTCTTCACATAAAGGATTCAATATAAAATTGAACCAGAGAAAGGTAGATCTCAGGTGAAAAACAACTACTTTCCTGGCAAATACCACGCAGAACGTTGAATGATATTCACCTGAGAATCCATGCATACTTCCATATAATATCAATGGACATTGAATGCAAATGTTTCTTTCTGATAAGCTCGATTATGTTTAATTTATGTCGTGTTCACCTAACAATCCGCATACCGGTTTCAGGCTTCTTGGCCCTCATGTGAAGAAAACCGTTTAAATTCGATTTTTTCTATTCATTCCACTTCACATGGCACTTATCTCTCGGTATAGAAGTTGATGCGCTGCAGCGCCATCTATTGGCGAGTTAAAGTATAATGGATAGCATAAAAACCTCCAGGAGAAACATTTACTTTCAAAAAAAGAATCAACCAAATATGTCGTTTCAGTTATGATCGAGAGTGCGTACAAAAAATATGATTTTTGCAGTTTGTCCGAGTTTTCCGACTTTCCAGGACCATAAAGAACAAAATAAAAAAAAAGCATTCATCGTTCGAATCGTGAGTTAAGGTCTGGAGTTCATACAAAAATCCAATAGAATTTTCTAATTTTTCGGGTAGCTTTTCCAATTTTTTCATAAAAACGTTCGTCCGTCTATTACGAATATTTCAAAATCGGTCCAGCCGTTCTCCACTTTTGCGCTTAGCAACACAATTTGGCATTCATTTTCATTATATAGAAGATAAAAAGTAATAGACCTTGGGATATTGACAGATTTTGAGATACGATCTTACTCACTATGCCTTTTAGAGGACAATATTGTCCGTATATCCTCATGATAATAATGCATGAATCAAATAGTTTTTCATATTAAAGAATGATTCATCATTTGTTCAAAAATTATGTATTTCGGTACGATTTTAATCGAGCTGCCTAGGGTTTTGTAATGAAATTTGAACAAACAATTCCTCAGAAAACCAGTGGCATACCGTTAAGGTGGGCCCGAAGGACTGGTATGGTCACGTGAATTGTATTTTAATAAGGAAATTTTCCGCGTTTCTAATCAGTATGGCATTCTATTTTCATCCAGTTTAAGGTAACGTATAATGTACATATCATTGGAGAGAGTAAAATCTACAGGCATACCCAAAAAACATTGCAAAATATAAACAAAAACTTCTGCATTTTTTAAGCAGTATGCCTTTCTGTTTTTATGATAATCATGGTATATGTAGGTGGAATACAAATGACATACCAATAAGTAAGGTCCAAGGTTGTTGAAAATATTTAAAAAATGATGCAAATATAGAGAAAACCGGTGTATTAAACGTAAAATTGTTTGTGTTTTTAAGCAGTATGCCCTTCTGTTTTTATGAGAATTATGGTATATGTAGGTGGAATAACAAACTGCATACCAATAAGTAAGATGCAAGGTTGTTGAAAATATTAAATAAAATAATTAATAAAAAGCTTTTTTAAAAACAAACTTTCATTCAAAGGAGCTAAAAAGTTTAAAATAATTGCTTTGGATGTGTGACGTAGATTATTCCGTGAGTTACAGATTCAAAAGCTTGTCGTTTTTGTATTAGAACTGAAAATTTTGCGCGACAAGCTCTTGAATCTGTAACTCACGAAATAACCTACATCATACATCCAAAGCAATTATGTTTTACTTTTTAGCGCATTTGAATAAAAGCTTGTCCCCAAAAAGGTTTTTTATTAATTGTTTTATTATATGATTTTTAGTTAGTACGCCTTAATCTATGGATTTATGTTAAAACTCGTCCGCCATCATGGAGAGGCCATTTTCAATTTATGAATTTCGACAAAAAAATCAATAATCTTCGAAAATTCCTAAATTGGCATACCAACTCTGAATAAAACGAATTCCATATTCGCAAAACTCGTCTAACATCTTGGAGCCGCCATTTTGTTTTTTGTTTAAGAAAAACTCCATAAGGCATAACAGGAATTATGACCACCTGCCAAATTTCAAGGTAATCGGATGACTGGGAATGTGTCAAAATTCACTTGCAAGATTTGTACTATACATACATACAAATGTGAAGTTAAATGAAAGCTTGTAAAAGAGGATGCAAATATAGAGAAAACCGGTGTAAGATAAACCCAACATTTTTTGTGTTTTGAAGGAGTATGCCCTTCGGTTTTTATGATTATCATGGTATGGTATATGTATAGGTGGCACATCTATTGATGAGGTCTAAGGTTTATAAAAATAGAGAGAGAAAAGTTTATGAAAATAGAGAAAATAGAGTTTTTAGAATACTAGCCCTCTTATACAACGTTCAATCAGTGGAAAAACAAGTGACTTTAGAAAAAACTTTGTTCTTAATGGTGTGTTCTATACAGTGCTTCTCAAAAGTCCTCTCCCCCCTCTTATTTTTGGAACGATTATACATAAACAAGTGAAATTTGGAAACTGAATATTAAAGGTTGTGAACTTCCCTACTAGTGATGATAGATGACGAAATCGTCAAAGATGACGTCACAAGGCCATTGTGACCAATAATTTTAAATGGAACCCTACGGCAAGCGACACCTCTTTTAAAAGGTATCGAAAAAACCTATTCAATGATACTTATTTTGTTTGTGTTTATGGCAGTTTTAATGGCTCATTGGTAAACATGAAAATTTAAATTCCATTCAGTATGATAGTAATTACAGATTTAAGAATCAGTATCTACTTAAAGAAATTGCTCGAAGTGACCTCCATTTACTTCCTGACAGTGAAATATCCTATTTTTAAACTCTTCTCGTACTTTTGCAAATTTGTCTGCGGAAACAGCCTCACATTCTGCAACAATACGTTGTTTTAAAACGTCAATATTGTCAGGTTCAGTGGTGTAAACCTTCGATTTAAAGTACCCCCACAGAAAAAAATCCAAAGGTGTGAGGTCCGGTGATCGAGCTGGCCATTCCGTTGAACCTCGTCGTCCAATCCATCTACCACGATACTCCTCATCCAACTACCGTCTTACTGCACCGTAATGAGGTGGAGGAGCACCATCCTATTGGAATGTTATTTCCGAATTGCCGAATTCATCTGGATTATCTTCCAAAATTTCAAGGATTTACGATTCTATTGCGTTTTGCAACAGCTCCAGATAAACCTCACCAGTTAAATTAGTATTTAAAAAAAGAGGCCCAACGATGTGGTTTCCCAGGATACCTGCCCATACATTCACCTTCTGGGGAAATTGGGTATGTGTTTCACGAAACAGGTGAGGATTTGCGTCACTCCAATACCTCACATTCTGTGTATTTACATTTCCATTTAGATAGAAAGTACTTTCGTCACTAAAACAAATTGTTTTGACATAGTCTGGCTGTTGGTTAATTTTAGTTTCCATATTTTCACAAAATTCTAGTCTTCGGTCTGGGTCGTCGTCTGAGAGTTGATGAACCATTTTTAATTTGTATGGATGAAATTTGTTTTTTTTTCAACACCCTTTTTTTTCGACTGACTTCACAGGTACTTAGATGCAACTTGAGTTGTTGAAGAAGTAGGATTAACTATTACTTCTGCCAGTATATCAATTTTTTTCTCATCCGAAATTTGTGGTCTGCCAGATCGTTTCGCATCATTAATACTACCCGTTGTTTCAAACTCACGAAGAAGCTCATTTAAATAAGTCCTCGAAACGGGGCGATCGGGAAACCTCTCATTAAAAATGCGTTCTGCTGCATGAATATTTTGTCCAGTTTCACCAAGAATTAGGATCGCTGCTACTTTTTCACCTAAAGCACGTACCATTTCGCTTCTTGAAGCACTTAAACGTTCGGCTCACAACAGTTTAACAAATTATTAAAATGTACAAAAATATTAAAAGTACCAAAAGCTGCTAAAACAGTTAAACGTTCGATCAACAATACACAAATTATTAAATGTACAAAAACTTGGACAATTACAAAAACGTCGAATTGGGGAGACTAACAAAAATGTCAGCTTATTTGACAACTATCCAGAGGCGGAGCTTGAATTTGGAATTTTAGTATTAACTGATTTAATTCATCACAGCTTTGCGTTTTTTAAAAGCGAGTTGCCAAAACTGCCATAAACTCAAACAAAATTAGTATTATTGAATAGGTTTTTTCGATACCTTTTAAAGGAGGTGTCGCTTGCCGTAGGGTTCCATTTAAAATTATTGGTCACAATGGCCTTGTGACGTCATCTTTGACGATTTGGTCATCTATCATCACTAGTAGGGAAGTTTACAACCTTTAATATTCAGTTTCCAAATTTCACTTGTTTACGTATAATCAATCCAAAAATAAGAGGGGGGGAGAGGACTTTTGAGAAGCACTGAAATACCAGTATTAATTTCAATATAATGCTAACAAGAGAAGATAAATTTTCATCAACGCCTATGATATTATCAAACTTGTAAACAATATTATGATTAATCACCGTTGATAACTTCAATGAAGGCAAAATTATATAAATATACTATCACCAATTCTGAGCGGAGCTATTTATATAAATATAAACAACTCTCATCTATTTTAATAATCTAGTGCACATTCCTTCAATTAGTGCATTCAAATAAGAATATTCTGAAATATTTAATGCTTTGAACTAGTTCTATTTGGCTACAACATATGACAGTAATAATTAATAATAATTACTGGAAGTAAATCAACACCAGTTCTATTTAGATCATGATTTTATCATTACATCAAATTTTCACTATGCAGGGTTAACGCGATCAGAATATGGAAAACTGGACATGGCACGACTGTAAAAATTATTTTTCTCGTGGTTGAATTCAATTTCGAAAATGAGCTCCAGTTCAAATACAGTGCTTCTCAAAAGTCCCCTCCCTCCCTCTTATTTTTGGAACGATTACACATAAACAAGTGAAATTTGGAAACTGAATATTAACGGTTGTAAACTTCCCTACTAGTGATGATAGATGACGTCACAAGGCCATTGTGACCCATAATTTTAAATGGAACCCTACGGCAAGCGACACCTCTTTTAAAAGGTATCGAAAAAACCTATTCAATGATACTAATTTTGTTTGGGTTTATGGCAGTTTTGGCAACTCGCTTTTAAAAAACGCAAAGCTGTGATGAATTAAATCAGTTAATACTAAAATTCCAAATTCAAGCCGAACGTTTAAGTGATTCAAGAAGCGAAATGGTACGTGCTTTAGGTGATAAAGTAGCAGCGATCCTAATTCTTGGTGAAACTGGACAAAATATTCATGCAGCAGAACGCATTTTTAATGAGAGGTTTCCCGATCGCCCCGTTTCGAGGACTTATTTAAGGGAGCTTCTTCGAAAGTTTGAAACAACGGGTAGTATTAATGCGAAACGATCTGGCAGACTACAAATTTCTGATGAGAAAAAAATTGATATACTGGCAGAAGTAATAGTTAATCCTACTTCTTCAACAACTCACGTTGCATCTACCTGTGAAGTCAGTCAAATAACAGTACACAGGGTGTTGAAAAAAAAACAAATTTCATCCATACAAATTAAAAATGGTTCATCAACTCTCAGACGACGACGAAATATGGAAACTAAAATTAACCAACAGATAGACTATGTCAAAACAATTTGTTTTAGTGACGAAAGTACTTTCTATCTAAATGGAAATGTAAATACACAGAATGTGAGGTATTGGAGTGACGCAAATCCTCACCTGTTTCGTGAAACACATACCCAATTTCCCCAGAAGGTGAATGTTTGGGCAGGTATCCTGGGAAACCACATCGTTGGGCCACTTTTTTTTAAATGTGAGGTTTATCTGGAGCTGTTGCAAAACGCAATAGAACCGTTAATCCTTGAAATTTTGGAAGATAATCCAGATGAATTCGGCAATTTGGAAATAGCATTCCAACAGGATGGTGCTCCTCCACACTATTACGGTGCAGTAAGACGGTATTTGGATGAGGAGTATTGTGTTACATGGATTGGACGACGAGGTTCAACGGAATGGCCAGCTCGATCACAGGACCAGCTCGATCATACCTTTATTTTTTTTTTCTGTGGGGGTACCTTAAATGGAAGGTTTACGCCACTGAACCTGACAATATTGACGTTTCAAAACAACGTATTGTTGCAGAATGTGAGGCTGTTTCCGCAGAAATCTTTGCAAAAGTACGAGAAGAGTTTAAAAATAGGATATTTCACTGTCAGGAAGTAAATGGAGGTCACTTCGAGCAATTTCTTTAAGTAGATACTGATTCTCAAATCTGTAATGAATATCATACTGAATTGAATTTAAATTTTAATGTTTACTAATGAGCCATTAAATCTGCCATAAACACAAATAAAATTAGTATCATTTAATAGGTTTTTTCGATACCTTTTAAAAGAGGTGTCGCTTGCCATAGGGTTCCATTTAAAATTATTGGTCACAATGGCCTTGTGACGTCATCTTTGACGATTTCGTCATCTATTATCACTAGTAGGGAAGTTTACAACCTTCAATATTCAGTTTCCAAATTTCACTTGTTTATGTATAATCGTTCCAAAACAATATCCCATCAGTTGTGTAAAAAAAGAATCATTTCATCAGGTAATATTAATTTAATTGTTAATGTAATTGTTAATGTAATAGTTTGTGCTATAACCTCAAATGATGAATTATTTTTACAGGTGAAAGTAGCAAAGATCTGTTTAGCTCTACTATTGATAATTTGTATTTTCTGCATCTTTATTTTTCTGATTATTGATATATTAATTAATTTAAATCTAACATGAATGCCATTGTTATCCTAACCTTTCTACAAATCCTGATTTTTTCCACCTTGTGGGCGGCCATGACTATCAACCATCGTCGTAGTTGTATACAAATGTGCTTCAACTATTTTATGTACTAATGAAGCCCCACCAATTCATTTTTTATTGAATTGCACTGATAATAATGATAATAACCCGTGTTGTCCAGTCATATTTGTTAAAAGTGACCGATATTTTCATATTACCCGCTTTTTTAACACGGCAGATGCGCTTGCGCGAAACCAGTCGCGAAAAGGCCATTGAGAATGATTTGGAGATATCTGTACGCTACATTGCTACCGTAATAATACAAAAACTCCAAGATCCCCACTTGCTAACAATTTCTATTTATACTTTGTTAAAAATATTACACAAATAGTCAATAGTATTGATGGTAATTATAGAGTGGTGGAGGTGAATGCATTCAGTACTGGAGTTTTTCTAACTTTAAATTACTGAAAATTAAGCTTATTCAGGAGTAAATTGGTTATTTCTCAATATCCAATATTGGCTATTTCAATGTTGAAAAACTATTTTTGTCCTAGGGTCCCGTCAAATATTGGTTATTTACAAAACATGGGATGTTTTGTAAATATCCAATATTTTGCATCTTTTCAAAAGATGTACTGCTGTTAGCTTAAATTTTATCAACATTATAAATAAAATGGCTATTCCTGAAAAAAGAACCTTCAAAAAACAATTTTATATTTATCTCGAGGAAATAGATATTGAAAAAAGAAATTGTGGCATAATGGACAGATTATTAAATTAAAGAAAAAAAAGCATCCTCAAGTGGGAGTGGGATCTGTCCATTATGCCACAATTTCCTTTTTCATGATTTCTCTCGGACAATAATTTCCCACTTTCGAAATAGATAATGTTACGAAACAATACACAAAAATTCATTCTAAACTACTATCCAGGGTATATGTTAACGCGATCTATTCAGGAAAAATTCTTGTACCTAGTTGTCAAATTTGGATAATGGACAGATTATTAAATTAAAGAAAAAAAAGCATCCTCAAGTGGGAATATGTAGCTCGATCTCTCTTCAGCAACATATTTTTATGATAATGCCTGATTCATTTCTATAATACTCGATCAACTATAAAAATATATAACATATAAACATAGAAACGCGTAAGTAAGTATATTGAATTTGGATTCTTCTGATCGGGATAAAATTAAAACGATTGAAAGTTGTATGTGAAATATGGGTGTTGTAGCTCGATTGTGAGCACGCGCCATCCGAATACTCTTTATTTAAGGAAAATATTATAATTTTGGAAATAACTCGCCTCTGAAATTATGTACTTAAATCCCTCAAACATTGTCATTGGTTACTTGAAACAAATACTTACGTAATAAATTACTACGTTTGATGCAGTGCTGATGACAAATACACCTTAATTGAATATTTCGATCATTTGTCTAATAATGCAGCATATTCCTGTAAATATGGCGGCTTTTGGAGAATATAACTTTGAAGTGTCAGAAAGTGTAAATATACTCCTGATATCATAAAGTGTCCAGTGGAACAAAATTATTAAGTTTTCCACTGCTAGAGGATTTTATCGCAAAATTTTGGAAATGTTCCTTCCAGGAAATTTAACTCGTGCAATTTGCGGGCTTATTTATAGAGCTTAAACCACGAAAGCGAAGCTTCCAGATAATAAGACCGCAAATCGCACTCCAGGCAAAATGCTTTCTTGAAAATTTCAAAAAATGTTGAACTTTAAAACCCCTAGCACATATGATATTACCATCGACAAAATAAGGTGATTTATTCAATTCGAAGTGAATTATTTCGCTGTACAGACCACTAAATTTTTTTATATGATAGTCAGATATGCTTTCCTAATTACTATCGTGGAATATCTGAAATTATGCATTTTTGGTGTGGGAGTATACAGTGCTTCTCAAAAGTCTCCTCCCCCCCCTCTTATTTTGTTAGTGAATAAGTGCGACAAACATCTGATTTTATGAACATCTCGTTCATATTTTCAAACAAATTCAGGGGGCCATTCTGCATGAAAAAATAATGACAGTTTGCTCTATAACTTTCGTCCGCAAGTGCTTCGTTTTCCGAGATACGGGGTGTTGAAGTTTTTCTTAAAAACTGACTATTTATTGCTCTGAAACCGGTCGAGATATGCAAATGAAATTTGGTGAGTTTTAAGAGGTAGTTATTGCCCATTTTTTGACATGCAATTAAGAATTTTATGTTCATCATTGGCGCGCATACGGGTAATGATCTCAATTTTTGAATTCCTCGTTCAATTTGTGACAAAAATCTTTCTTGCCTTTTTTTCGTAAGGGGCGCCGTTTTTATGCAAAAAAATTAAACATCTTAACGCGTATTTTTCATTTCTTTAATACATTATCAAGAACAATAACGTTAAACCAGAACAATAACAGAAAATAACACTAATAAATAAATAGGCGCAAAGCTACAACAAATGTTCAAAATGACCTCCCTCGGACGTGATACAAGATTCAACTCTTCGCCTCATTGATTGTCGTATTCGCGCAAATATTCCTGGTGTATTTCTTATTGTCTCAAGCCGGCTATAATTCGATTCCTCAGGTCTTCAACATTTTCGACGGGAGTGGAATAAACTAATGACTTAAGAAAACCCCAAATGCAAAAATCTAGAGGATTTAAATCCGGGATCGAGCAGGCCAATGTTCCGTACCTCCCCTACCTATCCAACGATTTGGATATACTGTATCTAAGTGATTACAAAAAACCTGGAATGAACTATGACTTAAAGAACAGGTAACTCTTCCTGTAGGAAATTAAGGTAAGAGTCGCCTGTAAGTCGTTGTGGGAGGAAATATGGACCGATTAAATGACCATCAAGTACCCCAAACCATACATTTACTGAAAACTGATGCTAAAAATGAGCTTCAAAGATTCCATGTGGATTTTCCTCAGCCCAGATGGGATTGTTATGGAAATTTCGTATACACTGTCGTCCAAAATTAGCCTCGTCCCTAAACAAAACGTCATTTAAAAAATTAGGAATTTGAGCGATTTGATGAGGAATCCAATGGTACAAAACTAGGCGCTGAAAAAATCTCTAGGTAGTAGAGCTTGCACACGTTGAATATGAAACGGATAAAATTGTTGTTCTTCAAGATTTTTAAATACAGTGAAGTTGCTTACATTCAGTATGTTGGCAATTTTTCGAGTACTCGTTTTAGGTAACTCCGCAATCAACTCGAGAACTGCTTCTTCCAGTTGTATAGTTCGTACTTCTCGAGAGCACCTGCAGTCAGCCGTTTGTTTCTTAAATGTACCATTTTCGCGCAAACGTTAATGAAGAAGAGCAAATATTGTGTGATGGGGTACCCTACGTCCTGGATACAACTCAGCTTGCCGACCATTTCCATTACTTCGAACATAGACAAAATGCATGTCTGACAATTCCGCATTTGTATAATTTTCCATTCTTTTCTATAAAAGAAAAATTAATTACTTATTATCATTAACGTTAAACCAAACTGAAAGCTTAAAAATGAAGGAACGCTAATTTGACATTTCGTTGAAATATTCGTATTTAACAGAATGTTGACAGTAGCCTACTAGCATCGCTACTAGATAATGTATTAAAGTAATGACAAATACGCGTTAAGATGTTTAATTTTTTTGCATAAAAACGGCGCCCCATACAAAAAAAAGGCAGGAAAGATTTTTTGTCACAAATTGAACGAAGAATTCAAAAATGTGCAGAATCACCACCTGAACTTTGTTGCACTAATTCACTAACACCCTGTATGTACTTTTATTAACATGATCAATCTGTTGAAATCGACCATCACCTTGTCCACATCTTTTAACGCACACATCACATTTAGCACACTTAGGACAAATTTGTAGATGTATTTGTTTCGTTGATTTAATTGGTTTTTCGACGATATTCGAGACAAGGCTTTGGAAAATTAATAAAATACTATAGTGAAACCTTCATATTCAAGGGTTATACACGTATAAAGTGCCCGAAAAACATGACAGAAGTTGAGGCATGCGCACAAAAAATGTATAGAATGAAAAGGCCTATTCGGATGATAATTGTGGCACAGTTTATAGCTAAAGAAGCAGTTAGCTCACTTGGCCCAAATGCATGTTCCAAGGTAACATCCACTCCAGGGAAAGAATTCAGGATGCGCAGAAGACTGTACGCGGTTATCGCTCTTCGAAGTATACGAAAAATGACAGTATTATAGTCCATCCAATATCAATTGCAGAAGCTGTTTCTATAGGGAGCAAATGAAAACTCACTTCGCTAACACGAGCGTATATGCGAAGAAACGGAACGAAAAATAATCTGTACTACTCGTAAACATTTTCCGTCGGCATACGGTAGATCAAAAGAGCCGATAGTCAACGTGGACTCGAGTGAGGGCTGTCAGTTGTACAACCGATTCGTCTGGACCAATCAAGTCGTATATAATACTGGCAGGTGTGTGTCTGCGATGGGAGGTCATAAATCACGCGTTATATTTGTGTTTTAATAGCTATGAAAGATTGAAAACCAGTAGCGTCTATGGTCTTGGTGTGTGCCGATCGAAATACGTTTTAGGATATAATAATAACCTACATCAAACAATGGAAGAAATTATTTTTCTTTCTTAATGTATTTGTATAAATAAAAGCTTGTCTTTAATTTTTTTTTCATTTTTCATTATTTATGAAGTATTTTTAAAATCTTAAAATATCTAAATAAAATTAGTTATCTCCGCCACTGCTGCTCACACGATTTCGCCGCAAGACTTTTTTATGCTTCTGCAATTGATATTGGGAAAACTATAAACTGTGATTGTGGCAACATTAACGGAAACATCATAATGCAGGTGTGATGTCACTCGTCCAATCTCCCTGCCGAGTGGATTTTTTAGTATCCCCCGGACAGGACCTATTTAATCTTATCAAAAAAAGAAATGTTTTTTCTAGATATAATTAGCGAGCCTTCGTGTTGTGTGACACCACTTCCATGGCACCAATGCATTGTTTCTTGAATTATTTCAAAGCACACCTTTATACTATTAAATTCGGGAAAACAAAAGCGTCCATCTATCTACTTAGCATATTCTATAGATTTCGACGCAACAAGTACATCCGTTGATTTCGAGCCATTGTTTTTTATTATATTAGGGAGCTATTTCCTGCAATTTTTTTCACGGGATATCTGATACGTAAGTTGGCGAGCTTCTCTCCAGCGACGTTGGGAATGGCGGCTCATTGTGAGGGTGAATAAGGTCTCTAAATTGTCCTGCATAAGGGCGAAATTTCTTGTTCGGGACGACCGACATAATTAGGAAGCCTCAACGTTGCATGTTCGTGATTGCCGTTCGTAATCAGTAAAAAGTAAAGAAAAACTTCCTGCACTCGTAAATTGCCCATTCGAAATGAAAATCCGTCGACTGCAATATGTCATGCGCAGCTTGTGGACATGCAAATATCAAATAAATACAAGTTGTATGAATTAAAACGATAGGGCTCCCTTGTTTGTGAGAATGCATATATCAGGTGTCCCGTATCGTACACTTAAAAATTTGGTAGTAGGTACAGGGTGTTTCATAATTGAATGCTGATCCTAAAGGGCGATCATCCTTGGATGATTTTAAGAAAAATTCTTCATGTGAACATAGGTCCGTGACCGCTTTATTTCTGAGATACAGGATGTTGAAATTTAACAAAAAATTCAGTTCTTCCCCAATATCTCTGAAACCGCTTTGGCTTTTTTTTCAATTTTGGTACATGCAAAGTACCTACGCATGAAAATAAAAAAATTCCATGATAAAGGATTTCTTGATTTTCATCAGTGGCGTCCCTGTTAACATGCCCTGTCATATTTTTGATCAAAATAATGATACCCCACTGCTTTTTCCAAATAAATATTATTTTTGTAATGGACCTTTTTATGCACTATGTGAAAACACTGTAATTAGAAAGTATATGTGGTAATATCACTTGGGATTTTTTATTTTATTTTTCTGATGGGTAGTTTTTCCATAATTCGGAAAAAAGTGGTTTCGTAACGTCACGTTCACTAAAAGTTGATTTGGCATCGTTGTATGAGTTGCGAATCATGGAATTGTGACGTAATGACATTTGTTATTTGATACATTGATAGGTTCGTTCGTTTGCTTCACGGAATAGAATATTATCAATCGTTTTTCTCTCTTCAGCTCTTTTTCTTGCATATATCTGATACGAGACACGAGATATGCAGAGAACTGCTGCAAATGAACAAACTCGCCATGAATGTTTGGCATTGAAAAATTTCGGAAATTATTTTCTAATTTTAATAACTATGAAAATTTCTAAAAAGTGCTATGTGCACGGTTGTCTGAACACCAGTGAAAGTGAATCAAACTTTTGTAAAAAGCGGAAATATATGCTTTTGTGCAGAACATTTCCAGGTGAGTACATCAAGGAACGATCTTTAATTTCACTCAATGCAAGTTTGCAAAATCATCGATCAGTACTGTATTTTATATCCAGTCCTATAAACATATTGTTCTTTGGTTCCAGCTGAAAGAAGATACTACGAATTAGGAATATGCTAGAACAAGGGGATCCAAATTTATGTTGAAGCAAGATGTCTGTCCACATATCAACCTGAAATGACATTGGTCTGACAATGTTTCATCATAAGTATATGACCTACCAACGATGAAGAAACCCAAACCAAATGAAAACATCACTCCTTCAGCTAGTAAAACTGTTTGAGTGACATTACATCCATGGGAAATATTTACTCAAGAGTTTCTTTTCCTAGCAGTAGCCAGCTAGTACATTATCCGATTCACCAAAATAACACCACCAAAAAAAATATATTCCTAGTCAGTCTTCATCCGATCCTGATTGTGAAAATATCGAAGGACAGCAGCGCCAGCGCTTATCTATTGCACTTATAGATAAGAAGAGTAATATTATTTGGGGCTCCCTGAAAATGTTTACCACATTGTGAAATACATTACCAAAATTGAGTAAATTGAATATATGGATGTTCTGATGAGTTTAAAAAAGATACGGGTTGGGGATGTATACTCTCGATTGGCTGATGACTTTGATATGAGTAAATCAAGTGTTCACAAGATTTTCACTAAAGCTGTGCCTATGATGGCAAATTGTTTATAAGAGCTTATATATTGGCCTGACATATCTGAAATTGAAAGAAATTTGCCGATCCCTTTCAGAGCTCGCTATAAGAAAGTTAATTCAATTATTGTCTGGAAATTGGAAAACCCTCTGATCCTGTTCGTCTGTCCATGACTTGGTCAGAATAGAAAAAATGCAATACTGTAAAATTTTTAATATCTGCTACTCCAAATGGCACAATACAATTCATTTCAGGAGCATACGGTGGACGAATTCTTCAACAACTTTGTCGATAAGAATAATTTCTTCTATTTTGATTGATTGAAATTCATAAATACTTTGAATAACTAGAATGTGCAGTATTATGTCAAAGTTTTCTAAGGTTTGTTGTCACATTCTCTTCATGAATGCCAATATCTTCAGGAATATTTTTTTTCCATAGCTTTGTAACCATAGGAAAATTTTACCATAGAAAATGTAAGCCTGTATTTGTAAAAAATAGATTAGTATCCCTCAACAAAGAATTGGTGTGAAATAAGTAAATAATTTTGCAAAAAATTTACGAAATTTGTATGAACATATTTCAAGTCTATTCATTCTAAAGTATTAATTATATTTTCAATAGTTCAAACTTAAAAATATTTGACTCATCACATGAAGGAAACACTAACAGGTACCGAATATGAATTTATTTATATTATAATACAAACAGACAAAGCCTACATATATATTCACAGTATAATGCATTTATGATTGATTATATCTAAACAATCACGAACGTTTTAACTAAGAACCAAAGTTCTTAGTTAAAAGTTGGGCAACTTTCTAGTCATGGTTCTTAGTTCTTAGTACTAGTAGGGATTCCATAAACGCGCTCATTGATTTGCTAGTGTTGAATCCTTAGTTATTAGTTCGCTTAGTTCTTGGGAACGTTGCATAAACCAAGCATCAATCATCTCATAATCCACCCTTGGCAAATTTTTCGAACCTGCTTTTACGAAGCCTTGTTTCATTATAAACACACCAAATCGCTTATGATATTGAGAAATTAATAAGTTGATAAAAATAAACATTAAAGATAACCTCAAATGTCAATATGATTTTAATGGGAACTGTCTTTAATATTTGCGGTGTTGCCAATGGTCGCTCTTCATCAAAGGAAAGCCCGTTCAGAAACTTTGAATGTTTTAAATAAAGAAAACCGTTGTTGAAATGGGTTTTTTTGTTGATGAGTCTATCAATAAACAGTGTTCAATTATATATTGATGGTGTATATCAAGCAGTGAGTTTTTTTTTTGACAAGAACAGTAATGCGTGTTTCTGAACGTGGATTATGGAGGGGGTAGTTTTCGATGAACGTGACGTCACGGGTACTCTTTCAAACGCAATATCTTTTCGAAATGAAAAATATATGATGGCATTCTAAGTCAATTGGACGTTTCATATGAAATATAATCGACCTATATGAGTTTTGGAATTTTTTTTTCGTAAATGTAAAGGTCCATTGTCCTCTATCTTCTCATAAAAATGGTATCCTGCCTTTTTTTCGTCCGGCGGACGGTTTTCGATTTAGAAAATGAAATACATTCAGTTGCTTGTCCCTATTCGATGTTTTCTCTTAGTCTTAATTTCACAATTGTGGTAACCAGGGGATCTAGGCAAGATTTTTATAATTTAATGGTAACTATTATTTAGTTTTTGTAATGAGTACGCATAAAAATAAATTTTTTATTTTTAAAAACATAACTATTATGAACAAAAAATACCAAAATCAAATTAACTGTTCAAAATGTCCGCCTCCTGCAAGTATGCACGCTTCAGCCCTCCTTGTCATTGACTCGCATACTCTTTGCAAATTCCTGGAGTATTCCTTATTGCTTCGCAGGAAACTATTACGCGGCTTCGCAATTCTTCCTCAGTTAAAATTGGTTGACTGTGCACCAAAGTCTTAAGATGTCCCCAAAGAAAATAATCAAGACTGTTTAAGTCTGGGGATCTAGCTGGCCATGACTCTGTTCCCCCACGACCTATCCAGCGATTATCAAAGTTTTGGTTCAAATATTCGCGTGCCAGGGCACTAAAATGAGCAGGTGCACCATCGTGCATAAACCCCTCATGCGATTTCGCATTAAAATAGGAACTTCTTCTAACAGAATGGGAAAATAAGAAGAATCGGCGATAATTAACTAATCTGCGTGAAAAAAAAGGTCCAATTAGGTAATCTCCAATAATTCCAGCCCAGGCATTTTGAGAACTGCTTCTGGTGATAAGATTCCACGATTGTATGCGGATTTTCCTCGGCCAAAAAATTATTATTATGAAAATTTCTGATCCTGTTTTTAGTAAATCCGTGAATAAAATTTCCCTGTCAAATAAAGGATTTTCGGTAACTTTTTGGAGAAACCATTGGCAGAAATTCACTCGTAATGGAAATTCTCGAGGAAGTAGAGCCTGAACCCGTTGAATGTGATAGGGATATAATAAACAATCATGAAGAATCCTCCATACTAGGATATGGGCGATATTCAAATTATTGGCAACTTGCCTCGTATTTATTTCAGGATTTTCGTCAACTGAATTTAAAACATCTACCTCAATTGCTGGAGTTCTTGCAATCCGATGTGCTCCTTTCAAGTTATGATTTGGCTAACTTCCTGTTTCACATAACCTTCTGTGGGTGCTTGAAATCATTCGAGCATCAGGAACCATTCTATTTGGGAAGCGCTCTTGATACAGTCGCTTGGCTTCATATGCGTTCCCGTCAGCAAGCACATACAAGTAATGCATGTCTGCTAATTCGGTATTTGTAAAATTCACCATGTTTTTTCTGTATCTAGCTAAAGAAGTGGCAAAATTGTTTAGGTTGAAAACAACGAAATGTGTTCTTAGCATACTATAATAGATGTTTCTAGCCCACAAGATAATCCTACTACTCTTCAACGGCTGATTTCGCATAGGGACAAACAAGCAAATGAATGCATTTTATTTTCTAACTCAAAAACTGCCCGCCAGACGTAAAACAGGCAGGAGACCATTTTTATGAGAAGATAGAGGGCAGTTACAAAACTAGAATTTATTTGGAAAAAAAGACAGTGACGTATCATTATTTTGATCAAAATTATGACAGGGCATGTTAATAGAGACGCCACTGATGAAAATTAAGAAATCCTTTATCATGGAAAAAATGTATTTTTATGCGTACTTTGCATGTACCAAAATTGAAAAAAAAAGCCAAAAAGGTTTCAGAGATATTGGGGAAGAACTGATTTTTTTGGTAACATTTCAACATCCTGTATCTCAGAAATAAAGCGGTTGCGAACCTATGTTCATATGAAGAATCTTTCTTAAAATCACCCAAGGATTATCGCCCTTTGGGATCAGCATTCAATTATGAAACACCCTGTATATAGTGAACCTATATACAGTCCGCTTTTTTTATCATGTCTTAACATTGCGATATTCTGAACCATAAGAGATACGAAGACAATTAAATGGGCCAAAAAGGTTACTACTTTGAAGAGCAGTACACTGGTCGAAAAAAAACTACAGGGACTCTTGCCCTTCTTCACTCATACTTATACATAGAAAACTAAAAATGCTATGTTTGTTTTTTACTCATAGAACTTTTATTTCGAAAAATATCAAAAATGGAAAAAAAAGTACTAATAAATCTTCGATACGACATTTCGTGTCTTCACGGCCAACATCAATTTTTTCTTTAATACGGATCTTTTTTTATTACAAATATTGATAATCCGTTAAAATCCAAATTCAGTGATATATCACACGTTTCAGCTGAAATAACTAACATCATCAGTGACAATAATTTTTAATTACGGCCCTGTCCTAGTTCTTTTGTAAATTCGTTTTGATTTCGTCAAAACGAATACTTATAACAATAGGCATACTTCGACATTACCTAACAATTTTGATAAAATAACGAAAAGTGAATGTTTAAAATCTGATATCTCCAAAATCTTTCATAATTCTCAAATCTTAAGTGAGGACAATATCAGATTTTTCCAAAATAGTATATTAAAGTATAAGTGGATAAAAAGGGCTTTAAAACACGCGCGATTTTTCGAGCACGACGGCGCAGCCGGAGTGCTCGAAATAGAGCAAGTGTTTTTAAGACCAGTTATCCACGAATACTTTACGTTATTTTTTTTTATTACTACAAAAAATAGAAATAAGAACTAATAATGCAAGAAGGTTGAATTCGTGATGTGTATACCTTTCGTTGTCATGGAAATGAGAAAAACATTCATTTGCAATTTGTTACCAAAGATCAATATTTGTTGTCACCAGAGCTCAAAAATGAATGATTCTAATATCGATTTTTTGAATAGTGAGGCAGAATCGCGGTTAATACGGCGAAAATCCAGTGATATATATAAAAAAGAATATGAAAAGTTCATCAAATGGATGGAGGAGCACATATAAATGAACGAATTGTGAGTATTATTTTATTTGACGTTACAAGGTACTCCTGTCAGATCAATAATCAAAAATTTGTCATTTAGACTTCACGTTTCTCGATTTGTTGATGTTGTCATGGTTACCTTTAAAAAAACGCGCGTTTTTTAAAGTTCGATTTAAACACGCTGAGGCGTGCTTTAAATGGGTAAAAAGGGGCACCAATAAAAAAAAACTATTTCTGTTTGATTTAGTACAATTAAATAGTACCTCAGTTCTTTTACTATTTGAAAACACGTAAGCTTTGCCTCATTTCTATGACAGGAACAATAAATGAGTTGTTGATATCTGTTGAAACCTGTCAGAAGTTTCTGCAATAGGTTACTTATTGAAAATGTATTCAAATGACGAAAGGACTGATATATTATTTACTTATGATAAATCATATAGAAATCGTCTTTTAACAAGAAATATGTTTGTTGAATTATACCGGAATCGTTGTGTTCCAAACATTAAAATATTTGGACCGTTAGAAAGAAATTTGAGAGAAAAAGAAAATTAGAAAATAGTACCTAATAAAAGATTAACAAAGTTAAAAACTATTCTTTTATTTAATTTCGGAATTTGTTAGTTATAAATATTTACTGATCAACTCATGCGATTTGCAGTCTAGTACCTACCACGCTGCAACTCATCGTTTACTGAGGTAAAATACAATACTTAGCTGCCAACTTTTCAATATCGGTTCATTATCGTGATAAGTAAGAAACATCGAACAATAAATATATTGCAAACATCACACAGACCGAGCCGCCCGCGCGACGACGCGTGCGCCCGCTCCATCATTAACATCGAAAAAAAAAATACTAATGGGTACTTGTGTATGACTTCGATCTGTTACTCTACATTCTCGTTGAACCGACGAATGTAAGGACTATCACACGTGAAATACCAAACTGTTTCAATGTTTTGAATCCATCCCAGATAACAGTAGATAGGGTAGGTAGGCCTACAAAATGCTATCCCATTCCTCTCGAAATTCTACCTGAACTGGCCTAGAAACGCACCGCGCGCCACGCAAATGAGACCTACTTACGACCTTGTTTATTCTGTCAATTCATCACTTGTTTTTTTTATTTAGGCATAGATTCATTGTTTTTGTTTGGAATACCTCCCCTATCAAAATTAGGTGTAACTTATTTTTTCAACTGTTTATAGGTAGTTATGTTTTTAGTTGATACCGTTTCACTTTCATTGTGCAGTGGTGTAACCTATATATGTATATATATATATATATATATATATATATATATATATATATATATATATATATATTTTCAATTTCTCGGATAAAGGTCTGATTCAGTCAATTCATATTTTCTCTTAATATTTCGCATGGTATTTGTCATCATCAGGTTAAAACCTAAAATAAAAATATGGAGTTTGAGACATATTTAACTTAACACAATATTGAAATGTATGCACTAAAATAATTCTTTAAAAACATATGGTTCGAAATATAACACGTTATTTAACTCAATATAAAAATATCTGTAACATTTATAAGTATTCACTTACAAATTATTTTATTTAATTCTGCGTTCGCATCGTACGAACGTTATTGTAGGTGTGATGTGTGACTGCGTCGAAGTTATCGGGAATGGTTTTTTTTCTTTCATGCATTTTTACCCTCTTCATAAGTACATGGGATTGTTCTAGTAGGTATGTGAGCCGGACTGTATTTTTTTGGCAGCATGTAAAGATCGGTTTTCATTATTATTACTAAAAGTTAAAAACGGTTGTTATATATCTGGCTTATGTTTTTGATATCATTTCTATTGTTAATGCTATTGGGGTCTTTTTTAATATGTATCATTTCAAGGAATGTTTTTAGTCTTGGATTCCTTTCTTTGGTCAAAATTTCAACGTTGTTAGTGTCAAACTTATGTTGATTTTCTTTTTCGTGTTTGGATAAGGCTGTAATGTCGGTTTTTGAGTATTTGTGGGCTTGTACTCGTTTCTGTAATATTGTTTTGTTTGACCTATATAGGTACTTTGACAGCCTTTACACGGTTTTCTATATCGTATGGTTTTGTTCGTATTTTTCAGTCGGTGTGAAATAGTTATGTTGTGTTTTTCCATTGTTTTATTAATTTTATTCGATAGTTTGTCTATGTATGGTAAAGGTATGTATGTTGTTGTTTTCTTTACTGCATTATCATTTCTATTGTAGATCGCATGTATTCGTTTTTTATTGTTTCTTCTGCAAAGTGCTGGGGTAATTATTTTCTTTCAATATATCTTGATTATTTCTAAATATAGAAATAATCGCAGTCACACATCACACCTACAATAACGTTCGTACGATGCGAACGCAGAATTCAAATAAAATAATCTGTAAGTGAATACTTATAAATGTTACAGATATTTTTATATTGAGTTAAATAACGTGTTAATTTCGAATGTTTTTAAAGAATTATTTTAGTGCATACATTTCAATATTGTGTTAAGTTAAATATGTCTCAAACTCCATATTTTTAATTTCAGTGTTTTAACCTGATGATGACAAATACCATGTCGAAACGTAGTTAAGAGAAATTATATGAATTGACTGAATCAGACCTTTATTCCGAGAAATTGAAGAATATATATATATATATATATATATATATATATATATATATATATATATATAAAACTATGAATTTGAAATAAACTTAGTAGAAAGGATATTCCTTGAGGTTGCAGTCAGATTTAATGGCCAGGGAAAAAAGAAAAACTCTTTCTTATTTAGTCAAGCTTTCGAAAATGTTTATTTTCATTATCAAGACAGTAAGGTGAGGTTAAGTGAAGACAGCGATCTAATCACCATTTTGTGATTGAGGAACTTTTCAAAATCATATCACTATGAAACACTACTAGTAATATATATAAAAATTAAACAATTGCAAACGCACATATTGTTTAAGAAACTTAATTTAAACAATTTAAAATTTGACAAGTACAAAAATTACCACATGGTTAAAGCATGACTGAAAAAGGAAAAAAAAACCTCAAGGAATATCCTTTCTACTAAGTTCATTTCAAATTCATAGTTTTTTCAACTAGTCCAGTATATATATATATATATATATATATATATATATATATATATATATATAGTGTACGCCATAAGAACGCAGCAAATTGAAAACGTTTTACGTTTTTATTTAGTTTCACTCCTCTATAGCTAACAACTCACTTGTTGACTATGGAACATGGGTCAAATGCAATTGAAATTTAATCCACTAATCCAATTTAACTGAAATTCGGTACATATATTATTGCTACTTGACAATGCATTTTGACAGTAGTATCTGGGGGTTTTTAGAGTAGCAAATTACATTTTTTTGTAAAAATTCAATAATTCAAGATAGCGGCTCTATTTTGTAATTTATCGTTCAATTCTATCGAAATATTGGTATTTTATGGTTGAGGTTCTTGGTATCAGATAGGTAGGTATTATGCATTTTTTGTTAGTATCCAACAGTTTGAGACGGCCGACAAGATTTGTGATTTATGATAAGGTTCTACTTAAGATCGGTCGCGTAGTTTTTGGGGCCAAAGATTTATCAAATACAAGAATTTGGTTTTTGGATTTGGGGGTTATGAATTTCCTGCACGTGAACTATCGAGCATCCTAACCTCATTCCCGGTCGAAGGTCGAATCAGTTCAGAAAACGAGCCAACCGAAATCCTAATTAGGTAAACATACTAAAACTATAAGAATATTGACTTCTTAGATTTATCAAACAACTTATTTTGCGAGATATGGCGATAAATCTACCGTCCTTCGAAGGGGACGTTGACGATACCGAATTCATAGCTGTTGAGCTCATTAAAAATTCTGAATAAAAAATGGAGGATTCGGAAAAAAATCGGTTGGGGAAAGTGTGCTCTCCGACGTCGGAGTTATTTAGCCCTGGTCGCATAAATAGGCCGACGTTAAATAAAAGAATAGTATATTGTGCAACGATCATGTAATGATAGCTATTAATACACGAACACGAGGTAAGTGTATTAGTAGCCATTACATGATCGTTGCATACACTATTTTTTCTACGACCAATAAATAATAAAATAAAAAAAAATTTCTGGTGGTGTACAAGATAATTTTCACTGCTCGACATACTTATAGGTACTTTTGACGCGTTGTGATTGAATGTCGATTAAAATTAAATTTCAAACAAGTATATGTAGAAACATACCACTTGATTATCCCAAGTACGTGTTTCTATAGGCCGAAAATTCGTTTCATTACGAAAAGTACGTGTTTTTTATATTGGCCAAAATCTGTTTTGAAATGAAAATCCGTGTTAAAATGGACAATATTAATAAATCGGTAGCGTTAAATCGCGTATTATAATACGGGAGTAGAAAAATATATATTTTGTTCTTACATCAGTGAATAACAGATTCAAAAGCTTGCTGCAAAATGTATTCAGATTAAACAGAAAATAGGTATTGCCTGGAAGCTTTTGAATCAATTATTCACTATATTTACCAAAATAACATAAATTTTATCATTTCACTGCATTCAAATGAACGCATTTTTTGTATATTTATCTCATCCTCGATCTCATCATATCATTGTAAATTGTTCCTCCGGCAATATACGGGCGAAATGGAATGAGATTTCTCTGCAGGAAATTGCCTTCCAACTTTCTTTCCAGTGAAAATCATATTAAATAAACTATGTAATGAAATTTATTTCTCAATTATAGTATAAAAGTGCTAAAAAAACAAGAATAATTATTAAGGCACCACACCGACCATTAATAATGTTATGAAAATAAGCACAGTATGCCCCTGCGTTGTTCATCTCGCACAGGCCAGATGATGTAACGGTTGTTTATTCAGACGGATTTCCAGAAATGTGGCGATTAAAAAAACAGGAATAATTATTAAGGCACCACACCGACCATTAATAATGTTATGAAAATAAGCACAGTATGCCCCTGCGTTGTTCATCTCGCACAGGCCAGATGATGTAACGGTTGTTTATTCAGACGGATTTCCAGAAATGTGGCGATTAAAAAAACAGGAATAATTATTGAGGCACCACACCGAACATAAATAATGTTACGAAAATAAGTACAGTACGCCCCTGCGTTGTATATCTCGCATAGTCCAGATGATGTAACGGTTGTTTATTCAGACGGAATTCCAGGAATGTGGCGATTGATTGGTTGAGGTCACGCTGGGCTTTCCCATCGAATGATATCGATGTTCCACGAACCGACAAGAAGATACCGGAAGCTTCTGGACGTCAAGGACGAGGTGGGACGTACCACGGAGAAGTATTAATTTATATTAGTTCAAGGTGAATTTTTATTTAGTGCAATGCGGTACGCGGTACATTTCAATAGTAAACTGTGATTGGGTATTGTGTAATAAACGAACTATAGTTAGTCGAGCATTTCTTTTAATAGGCACGGACCCAGGTTCGTAACAATAATATTGAAGAAAAAACCTGACAAAATTGCAAAGAAACTCATGCTCATTTGTCATTTCTGTTTAATTTGAGGTTAATTTTTTTGGTGACGTGAATTCATTACATTTAATACCTAGTGTTTTGAAATAAAAAAAACGACAGCGCGGCCAGTCGGAAAGATGGATTTAACATTTTATCCATTGATTCAGAAATTATCATCGATCGAATTGACATATTTTTAATTGGAAAACACAAATAGCGTTTCTATTTTTATGAAACCCCAAACTCTACGATCAGGAGATGTAGGTTTCAGATCTCCCTAAACCTACCTGAAATTTCAGATTCCGATGGCACGTTTAATCGAAATCATTATTGACAAATGGATGAAATATATAGATTGTTCGTTTTTCACATATTACTTGTTCTAGAAGATTCAATTCAAGCACGAGAAAGACTTATGAGTTGTGTGTCAGGGGAAAATAAACTACTGTTAAATGACATCTATAATTAACACGAACGAAAGAACCTATTATGAAATGAGCATACAGGGTAAACAAAAAATAATAATTTATTGATAAACATCGATGGAAATTTACAGATATTTTCTGTTTGTGTTTAGGTACATCTTGGAGAGAACTTTTACGAATAAAATAGCTCAGGAAGCTCTATCAAACGATATAGGTATACAGTGTCCGCCAAAAAGTATGTAATGGGAAAAAAGTTCATTATTGGAAAAAATATTCTGGGGAAAAGTTTGTAAATGTCCGATTACCTAAAAATCGATTTTGACACATGTCACGTGATCGCTAATATGGCGGCAAATTGCAAAAAATTGCTAAGAAAAGACGAAAAGTGGGGTAAGATGGCAAGATATCAAAAAAGGTATTCAAAAAAGTTACTTAGAATTCAATTTTAAGCACATAAAAGAGATAATTCGAAAAAATGGGAAATAACTATTTTTTGAATATTTTTTGAATATTGAAAATATAATTTTTTTTCTTATGAATAGCTTGACTATACTGAAACATTTGCATTTCAATGATAATGACAGAACTTTCTCATTTTCTCCTCACCAGAGGGCACTATATTTAAAAAATGGGATTTTGTCAGAACCCTTGCTGTGACATAATTGAGGAATATGTTCAGGGACACCGATGTAGATCACTGAATGAACCTGATTTCATTTCAGTATGGTTTATTTTCGATGTTTATATTTGCCAAAAAAATTGTGAAAAATATTCAGAATGAAAAAGTGAGTCAAATTTAAGAGACTTATAATTTACATGTTTATGTGCGAAGTGAAACGCTCATCCACGATTATCATGGGAACTTGATTATAATCTGGAAAACACCATGTCTTTGGAGTGTCATACCGATGTAACAGGGTTCTGACAAAATCCTATTTTTTAAATATAGTGCTCTCTGGTGAGGAGAAAATGAGAAAGTTATGTCATTATCATTGGAATGAAAGTGTTTCGGTATAGTCAAGCTATTCATTAGAAAAAAATTTGATAATTTAAAAAAAAATAGCTATTTCCAATTATCACTTGAAACTTCTTTTATGTGCATAAAATTGAATTCTAAGTAACTTTTTCAAATAACTTTTTTTGATATCTTGCCATCTTACCCCACTTTTCGCCTTTTCATAGCAATTTTTTCAATTTGCCGCCATACTAGCGATCACGTGACATGTGTCAAAATAGATTTTTAAGTAATCGGACATTCACAAACTTTTCCCCAAAATATTTTTTCCAATACTCCAATAATAAACTTTTTTCCCATATGGAATACTTTTTGGCGGACACTGTATATATATATATATATAATTTAATTTGATATGAAAATGAATTTTCGTGAAATGCATAAGTAATATAAAAATTTCAAATTTGCTATATAGCATACCTACTTATTTTAGCCTCTAGTTAATGTTTTTCAAAAGTGAGTAAAATCTTGTAAGTTCAATATTCAATAGGTAGGTGTACCTATATCACAAGTGATGGATATTTTGGTGAGTATACTTTGAAATTTTTTGTCAATATTGTTGTTGAAATTCACATGACCAAATTTCTTCAAAAGAAAAAAGAAATTTGGTGAGTGGTATTTTTGCAACAATATTGGCGAAAAAATATCAGAGTGCCTACCAAAATATCTATAACAGATCACGGGTGGTAGGTATAGTCCGTAAAATAAAGGCGTGGAGTAGGTACCTAATAAACCCTCATTTAGTATGCGAAACCCAAAGATAATGGGTTTTTCCTAGCAGTTCGTACTTATACCTACCTGGATTTAATACGCGGTTTTATTACTCCATGCCTTTATTTTACGGACTAGTCTTAGTACCTAGGTAGGTATATGACAAGATTAGAAACTATTACAACACACACTTAAAAAATATTGTTACTTTCTCTACGTTTTTTTCGAATTTCTTCTAAGGAAATGTTTCTGAAACACATCATTTTTTTAAATAGTAAAAGTAACTTGGACATCATTTGACAGTGACTGAATTATTTTGATAGGTTTGGTATAAACAATGGTTTTATAGCAAGTGGCGTATAATTCCCGAATATACAAGCAACATGGTCGTATATTCGATGATATTTGGAATTTGTTTGGTTAGATAAATGCATTTGATTGGCTGAATTAATTTCGAAGTATATAATCGTAGATATAGGTACCTAATGGACGGACACTTTTTTGTGATTACTAGGTAGGTACAGAATGCATAACGAAAACAAAATGCACCGTATAGGTACCTACTTCAATATTATACTCGATTATATTATACATTCTTTTACATGTGATCACGAAAGAATACTCTTTACTGAGAATTTCATACCTATCTACCTATGCAGTTATTTCAAAATGATACCGCGACAACAACAAAAAGTTTTTGTACTCTCAATAATAATTAAAATTTACCTGACATTCGTTGCAATTTTGATTTCAGTTATTTTTAGTCACTAATACTTAACCCTCATCTTGGAATACGAATAATTTCCAGAATATTTGTGATCCCATGATAAATTTTCCGGGAAAAATATGGGCACCGCTGATATAAGTAAGAATGTTGTTAACATGCATAAGGAAAACATTTTTTGACAACCCTTAACTTACTAGAAAAAATCAGAATGTTTCCGTTGTCGTTTTAGTTTTTGCAAAAGCTTGTTGGGTGGAATGCTTTTCAAATATCTACTTTGAACATACTTTCTTAATTTCATTGCTTATTCATTGGTACTCGAATATATTTGAAATATTTCCAATAGAATAAGCGAATAAATTACGAACAAACGCATTCATGATTATGAAAGAATAAGGCATCCGTCGGCAAACTGCTGGGAGTGTTGCATGCGTTAGCAGGCATAAATGTGATATTTATTGAAAACCTAAACAAACACCAACAACTGTTTGCAGCCCATAACATCAAACTCTCAAATTCATGTTGAGTCAATAAAGGCTGGGCTGCAACAACTTTGGATATTCATTGTTGACGAGAAAAATATTTCAAAGGGCCGGTTCAGCGGAGGATAACTTTGGCAAATAAAACTTTGCGTGAAATGACCTGTTAATTTGTGGCTTGGTTATTCTATACATTTTTCAAAGGTTTTTTGGAGCTTTTCTTTTTTCATGATTAGGTATCTAGGTACTCAACTGTCAGCTGAGACGGTTTATTAACTGACCCTTGATCAACCACTTGAATTTAGCACAGCGATTTGAAAAACTGTTTTAAATTATCTGTAGACAGAAGCAAAGGGGTCGATAAAATTTAATTTTGGTAGGTACCTAGGTATCTTAGTAATTTCGATAATATCTCAAATGTTTTTGTAATATTGCAGATAATTTCATAAATCATTATAGTTAAATCATGCACCATCAGTTAGGATTTATTGTGACCAATTAATAGAATGTTATTTTATAACTATAGAGTATTTATTATATGTATTAGCTATACCTGCATAGGCTGAATTGGTCAATTCCAATTTAGATCCTTACCAATGAACCATAAACACTTTGATCGTTACATTTCCTCAAAATCATTACCTATAAGAACTCAAACATCAAAGTTTTCTCTAATTTAACTAATCAGTAGTCCTTTTAAAAAAGATTAAAAGAACGCGTAGGTAGGTACTAAAAGTACGTCAAAGGCCGAGCTTGTTTCAATGAGCTTTAACAATTGATCTATAAATTATTTCGCTTAAAATACACATAACCATAGGTATGTATTGAAATTTAGGTACCTATCTTTATGTTAATAGTCTTTCGTTCAGTTTTTCATAAGCTAAAAATACATACAACATTTTCACCGTAACTCAATAAAGAGTAAGATCACTATCTTTCTGATGAAGTGTAGTTAGGTACCTACGTAATAATCAATAAAAATTATAATCTAGGTGTTTTTTCACCAAAGGTATAGGTATATAGGTAGGTAGTATGTAGTTCCTTGTCCCATGAGAAACAAACAGAAGGAATATTCTTTTCTAACATATCGGATTTGACTTCAATATTTTACTGAGAGAATGAATTTGCTCAATTCGTGTTTTTTATAGACAGAGGTATAGGTACAAAAAAGATTAATTTCATTCTTGACAATACCTATGTTTGAAATTTCCTAGTTTCGTTTTGAAACTCTCTTGGGATGGTACCTATATTTTGTTCAGGAAACTGAATGATGACCGAGTTGAGTTAACAAGACCGAAAACAACGGTGTTTCTGTTATATTTCTCACGAATAGGTACATTCAACCTAAACTTTCACCAGTTGCATATTTCGTAGAATGTTTCCCAACCTAACGGAGCGTAAACTACCGAGTTTGTAACGTCCTACACAACGAAATATAGCCGGAACGGTCGTGGAAACGAATAAATTAAGTTGCGAAACACTGCATTTGCGCAGAGTAAACAGTTTTGGCGAATACGACGTCTAGAATCGGGGAAAAGTTTGTCAGCCATACGCCATACTACATCATACCTATGTATCATCTTACAAGGTGATAAAATTACCTACAAATAAATAATGCGCAAGCGAAAAAAACCCCAATGTACACCTAACCGAAGAACGCCTCCTTATTAACTAATCAAAAGCCTGCTCACTCATTCTCAAGATGGATTCTGCGTGTTGTTTCCCATTTGTTTGACAATGAATATTCGACAACTATGCCAAAATATAAGACCTAAATTTTGGACAGCCAGAAAAAAGTCGGCGTCGTCTAGACTCTACTATGCAGAATTAGAATGTTTCTGATTAGTCCGTGGCGACAGAATGAAAATCACAGTCTAACTTCAATGGGAGAGATATTACAAGCGACCACACCCGTCAAACGACTCCGCACCGAAAATGGACTCGCCCGGGTTTAACACGTCCCCTTTCTATACGGTTTCCGTTCATGGCTGTCTCGATTTCCAACTGTGAAGAGTAAACTGTGCTTATACTCACGGTTTTTCGAAGCTTCTCTGCACGGAAAACGTCGCCTGGTAATCCGAAAACTTTTCTGGGTTTTTCCACACAACACGTAAGTTTCTAATGCACTATTTTAAGCTTGCGCAAATTGGTTTTTTAACTCAAGAGTCTACGTACCTTACGCGAGACTGGTCGGTGTCTTTGCCCTGTAAAAAGACCCTCTTGGTTAAGACTGAAACGGATTTTGATTGGTGGCATAGGCGGCCAGTAGGGTCCGTGTGTGTTCGAAGACTCTGGGCGGGATCATGGAAATGTGACTCTGCAGGAGGGGATGCTAGAGGGGAGATCGAAGGCAAGCGTTCTATTGTTCAGTGGCGCCCCGACAGGTGCTTCGCCATTTAGAATGACGAGTGAATTAAATATTCAAAATGGATAATCTTTTGATGTATACGCTTTTATACACCGATATTGTTGTTCCTCACCCAGACACCGATATTATTATTCTACCTTCAATATTTTTTTTAAAGATTGTGTCAACAAAATGATTCGTGTATTTTTAGGTTATTGAGTAGATGTATCGTTTATATACTTGGTAGGTACCTAGAATGCATTTATCAACAACCACCAATTCGTAAAACACCCGGACACACATTTTCACATACCTACACTACACACCTAAATTATGCAAATCCATGAAGGGATACCTACCTACGTAAAGATTCCTAAATCAATCTATTAACTAGGTATGTACTAAGATGTCTAAAAACCCTGGTGCTTGCACTTATACCTGTAGAAGTTTGGGATCGACTTGGCGACACTTGGCCTACTTGATAATAGAGATTACTAGCGTGTCAGATGGCGCCAATTTCGTTTTAGTTTCAATACAGTCAGGGTATATTTATTTCCTCAGATTTCTTTTTGAGGCGAACTGTTCGCGGGATCTAATTCTAGCTTTGCTATTGGTTGAAAAGATACATCTGTCAAACTTCACCAATAGCAGTGCTAGAATTAGAAGCCCCCGAACATTGCACAAAGAAAGCACTGTCGTGTTGTTTTTCGTATTTTGTACCATTTGAATTTGAAGTTAACTGCATTTTGACAGGCGGAGAATTGGAAATGAAATTGATATTAAATTGCAGAAAATATAAAATTCAATGCATACAATATGATGAACTATGGAAATATCATTATTAGTCAATTCGTCAAGATTTCTACTTGCTTTTGGTACAGGCGAAAATTCGAATCTGCGGCTTTATACTGTCCACACAAAATACAAATGTGGCCCATTCTACAAAAAGTATCCTCACACACTACACTACCTGAAAATAAACAGTTCCTCACGCACTAATGAACTGATGAACTAGTGATTTTTTAATGAACAAACTCAGGAATAAGCTAAGCAAGATTTCAAATCAAAGAGAAGATAAACGTAGGTATAGATACCGACAAAACACTGAAAATAATTTTATATAAGATGCTGCAGATGTCAGAAATTAAGTTCTGACATAAAGCGAGGATATAGACAAACATTTTTGAATGGCGCCATCTACCACAGAGAGAGAAGCTCTGTTGGAGTAACAGGTGGTGTCCCCTCGAAAATCTAAACAATATCGAATCAGTTCATTCACCAGGGTTCTTAGACATCTTAGTATGTACCTACTGTGGGTGTCTTATCTACGTATTTATGGAAACGTTCATAGAAGTACAGGATGTATTTTTTTCTAATATTAGATTTATATGATCCTTGATTTGCCTCTTATTAAAGCTACCTATCCTTATTAAAACTATTCGTATATTTACAATCGCGTGTATTATCCTAAGTACTGAATCAATAAGTAGGTATTATTGTAGCTATTACCTATCTAGAAAAAAATGTTTCCATTCAAGAATATTTTTTTCGATAAATATGGTACCTTTGTTCTGCAAATCAACACCACCTCTTAACTGGGATCATCCATTTTGGAATATCATTGTGATTTTTTCCTGAAATTCTCTAAGCACGATCCAATCGTTAAAAAATGTAAGGTTAGATTATATCTTTTTCGATGAAGAATGCATATGATATTTTTCCAATAAATTTTGTGTATCCATCCAAGAATGAATCTTCGTTGTGAACATCTTGAAGCGCCACTAACCTTACCTCTTATACCTTCTGGAATTTCACGTTAATGTAGTTGAAATGGAAGTTTTAACAAACAAAATCTACTTTATTCCTAATTCTACATCTTTTATAATATTTCCACAATATTGAAATATTAATACATTGCCGGTTTGAATATATCTATCAGGACACTACTACACGTTGCAGGGTGCCATCAACTCGAAAAATTATTCATTCTTGTTTCTCATAATATAGTGTCAAGTGTCAAGATTTCCTGAGAAATTATATGAGTAATTTTTCTCTATCCTCTCTCAAATCCTTCAAAATACCTTAGGTACTATAATAAGTATAGCGTATAGGTATATTGATATCCCGTTTCACAATCTCTGCCTGGCAATATGGAACGTCCATTTTCCAAAATATTTTGATTTGCACATAAAGATTACCACCCAGATCGATCAGTAACAAACTTGGAAATCGAAAGAATGTTCAATGTTTTCCTTAATTCGAAATTGAAAACGCCAATTTTTTCATCACATTCAAAAACATACTCCTAGCGCCTCTGATGGATGTATGCATCGTCACTACACACAGTTCAAACTTTTACCGCTGGTTGCTTCGAACCTTCAACTATAATTTCATCTGTCTTCGTTTATATGTTGTACTATCATTTTTATTACCGTAGTAATTTAAATTGTTACTGGAACATTAGGTACACTGAAAGTGAGGTTGTATTTATGTTTGGGTTGCAAGAAATATTACTGTTCATCCATATTCCTGAAACAACTACGATTGGCGCTAGCGTTTGGGGAAAGTTATCCAAGTGAAGGTCAAATCGAGTTTAAATGAGCCTTTTTCCTCAAGTTCGAAAAATTTCCTAGGTAGGGGCAAACATTACCTAACTCACATTAAAATACATGTACCTACAGATAAACATCAAAAAACTGTTTTTGTAAGAAGACAGACGAAGTTCCAGTAGCCAAATTAAAATTTGCAAATGTGAAGGATAATAATGCAGCAACATTAAAACGGTGGCTTGCTTGTCGAAATCTTGAAATTTCCGGAAAAAACATGAATTAATTGACAGGTCAGTACCCAAGGTTTAGTTATTATGCAGCGGTATTTTTGAACTTTGATATCAGACATTTAAAATAATTATAAATTTTAAAATGATTTCAGAACGAAAAATGAGTCAAATATAGTTGGTAATGAAGATAAATTTAATACATTACAGTGAATATGAATCAGTTACCAATAGAGAGGTTAGGTTAGGTTATTTTTCTAATTATTTTATAATAACCTACCTTACTAATCGTTCCAGAAACTGAATAAGGATTTTCTTCATTTGGTTTTTTCTTTTGTTAAATCCATTCTCCTCGAGGCATGGATCCATCTATTAGGTACATCTAACCTCATCAATGTGAGGTTTTACAAATGATATAAAAAAACACGTTTTCCTCCATATATCGATTATCCGAAGTATAGTTCGCAAACCTACAATGTTTTGTTGGCATTGCGGTTATTAAAAAAACATTTCTTTTATTTACTCAATTATTTCAAATAATTCAACTGTATCACTCAAATGATAACACTATCTTAAATGGAGGAAGTTTGATGTTTGTCCCTACCACAAGTAGGTACCTACTGTCTCTCGTGACAAATTTGCCACACTATTCTCAGGAAAAAGGCTCATTGAGGAGAACATCAGATTTGAGAAATTATTATCACAAAATGTAATTTTTGGGACCGAACTGATGCAAAGAACAAATAAAAAACAAATCATACGTGTTCCTCATTAACGTTTGGTTGAATTGATTCAGTCATAATAAGCAAGAGAAATGAGAATACCTTATTTTTATTCGAAACATATGCACGCCATTATTCCAAAATCATATACACCCAACCTTGGTATCAAAATCTCCAGTTATCTCCTCCATTGTTACCCTTCAAGAAACCTCCGTCACTGTGCCAAAGAGTGGGGCGTTGCGACCAATAGTTGCCGGCGTGGCGACAGATGTTCCAAGTCCCCCAGATATGGATCCTTAACGTACGCCCGAGCATGGCTGGTGATACGGCGGCGACTGCGCATTCGCAACTACGGAGAATGATTGGGGCACGTGACCGCTCTTCAGTCACCAACGTCTCTGCCGATACAGCATGACATCTCGACACATTCTAAGCGCGTTGGTGGGTACGGAAAGTGGAGCCTTAGCGCTTAGACTATTTCGAACTTGTTATGTTGTGGTATGATGAGAGATCATAGCCGACGTGTATGTTCTCTTTTATTGTTATCTGCTAATGGCTGATTGAGATGATTGGGCGTGAGAGAATGCTGGGACCTGGTAATGTCACAAACGCAAATTGCCTGACGTGTTTCGACCACTCCTGGCAAAATTTGAGTTGTGGTATTGGCCTATGAGGAAAGAGATTGGCGGTGTGTGCTAATAGCAAACATATATTCGATTTGAGACAACTTGATACCTATGGCAATATTTAGCTGAATGTATATTTCTTTCAGGTATGGAATGATTTAATACAATATATTCATTCAGAACTGTGGTGTGTTCTTAAAGGTAAATGGGTTTTTTTTTCGAAACCTACTCAAGAATCTGAATTGCTGGAGCTTAAGTATTCGTTTCTGAGAGATGAAAATGTTCACCTAATCTAGGTCCCTACCTCCCAGATCAGTAGTGGCCAATGATAATGTACAAGTAAATTAAAGGGCTTTACTTAGGTATACATTATGATAAGACGCAAGATAATTTTTGTGATAATCATTGATATTGGGAACTCCAAAAACAAATATACAAATATTTAATGACATAATTAATATATACAACAGTAACTATACCTACTTACACCTAGAACTATCTATAACGATGCCACAATTGGGAATTCAAAATTAGATGCCATTGCAGCGCCAGAGTGGCGAAAGTTCAAACCAGACATTCGTACATTGTCTGTTATACAGCGGTTATACCTACACTTGTGTTTGGAGTTTTTCTTAAAATATTTCCATTTTATATCATTTTCCAGTTTTTTTGTGTAGTGTTATTCACTTCAAGACTCTAGTCAAGTGGTGTATTTAAATCTTAAGACAATATCATTTGCGAAAACTCTCTTTGAAGGAGACAAAGCATGTTCTAATTTGCTTGCAAAAAAAACTTCTGGACAGCTTAGTGAAGTCATCGGGAATGATATTTATGAATTATTTTGAAAAAATGTTACACATTATTTGTGAATGTTCGAATTAAAAATAAAATTAACAAAAACAGTTTTTTTAATTTTATCTAAAACAAACAAGATGAGTCCTCATCACCTAGATATATATATATATATATATATATATATATATATATATATATATATATATATATATATATATATATATATATATATATATATACAGAGTGGCCACTTTTTTAATGGGATTGTATTGGTAACTCTTAAACCATAAGAGTTAGAAGGTCGATCAAATGGAGAAAAAGTTGCATTCATAGAAGCATTGTCAAGCAGTTCAAACAAATCGAGATTATCAGGGCCGGTTATTGAGATATCATAAGAAAAGTAAATTCTGTCATTTTGATTTTTCTTTTTTTCCCACTTTATTTCGAATATTATCAGAAAATGTCAGGAGTTTTTTATTCGACAGTAAATTATCCTCAATTTGACATAATCAGATTTCGTATCCAACGTTTCGTACGCTCTGGGCCACCCTCAACCTCATTTTTTTCAATACGGACCTGCATATTTTATGACACTTTTCGAAATAACTTTTAACGCTGAATTCAACGATATATCATACAATGTCATTCAAAGTTGATTTTCAGGTGATTTTGACCCTTATCCAAATTTCTTTGGGTCGGATCTGTATTACATTTAGATACCTTCAGTTTAATTAACAACATGCAATACATTTCGATAAGAAAATCAACTTACTCATCTTCAACTGAATGGAACGTAACAGAATCAAAGCAAGAAACAAGTCATAATCATATACAAATTTCAAGAGGTGAAAAACCTAATTCACAATAATTAAACGAAACTATCATTTAATGAAGTAAGTTTTCGAAATGTCCACCATTTTGTAAAATGCACTTTGCGGTTCTGAAACCCATACTTCTTATACATTTGCTTATTTCGTCTCCTTGAATAACTTCCAATACATTCTCAATCTTCTCGCGAGGAATCATTATTGTTGGATTTGTCATTTGTTCCGTTGAAACAAATTACAGAATCGAACTTGATTTTGAGATCATTACGATATAATTTTTGCAAGGCTTGGTATTCAAATTTAAAATCATTGTATTAGCGTCTCTTGACTATTTTATTAACAGCAGTTTTTGATAAATTGCATTCACTGGCCACAGTTCTCGATTTTTTTTCTGGGTTCAATTGAATTTGGGTCAGAACATTGATATCGTTGATAGACTTGTTTTTTCTTACATACACACAACTCTAGGTTTATTGAATGTATTATTTTCAAGTAGTAGGCCGTGGATAAAAAAGAACATAACAAGAAATGTCATATTATTTGTCACTTCGTTTATTATTGTGTCACAAGAACTTGTCATTAGATACTTTTCTGAGTGATTTCAATTTAACTTGTTCGATATGGTAAGATACACAAATGAAGAGAAGAGAGATATGTATGGAGTGTACATAAAACTAGATAGAAATTCGTTCAAAGCACAACAAAGGTATGGTGAATTTTATCCTGAAAGAACAACAACAAATATTAAAATGTTTCGACGTATATCTACAACGTTACTTGCACATAATTCATTCATCAAACCTAGAGGTCCTTATGTACGACGAAACGAGCCTATCAATGACATCAATGTTCTGGCCCAAATTCGAATGAATCCAGGAATAGGATCGAGAACTATGGCCAGTGAATGCAATTTATCAAAAAGTGCTGTTAATAAAATACTCAAGAGACACGGATACCATGACTATAAATACCAAGCCGTGCAAAAACTATATCGCAATGATCCTGAGAGAAGGTTGCAATTCTGTAATTGGTTTCAACCGAAGGTGCGGAATAACAACAATTTTGCGCACAATATCATTTGGGGAGACGAAACGACATTCACAAATTCTGGCATGTTCAATCGAAGGAACAAACATTTTTATGCCACAGAAAATCCTCACTTAATTCATGAAGTTAGACATCAATATCGTTTTTCTTTGAACATGGTGCGGTTTGTTGAATAATAAATTACTGGGACCCTATTTTATTGACGGCAACATAACCGGAGCAAAATATGTAGAAATTATAGAAGAAATGTTGGATGATCTCCCTATACGGTATCGGCGTAATAGTCCATGGTTCCAACAAGACGGATGTGGTCCACACAACTCAAGAATAGTCACAGACTATCTAAATCGAACTTTTCCCGATTCATGGATTGGAACAAGAGGTTGTGGGGATATCTCAAAAATAAAATTTATGATACTACGAACCCGACAATAGAGATTCTTCGCGAGAAGATTGAGAATGTATTGAAAGGTATTCAAGGAGACGAAATAAGCAAATGTATAAGAAGTATGGGTTCCAGAACCGCAAATTGCATTTTACAAAATGGTGGACATTTCGAACACTTACTTCATTAATGTTCATCATTTACTTTCGAATAATCATTTGATTTTTCTTTCATTAAATGATAGTTTCGTTTAATTATTATGAATTAGGTTTTTCACCTCTTGAAATTTGTAAATAATTATATTACTTGTTTCTTGCTTCGATTCTGTTACGTTCCATTCAGTTGAAGATGAGTAAGTTGATTTTCTTAGCGAAATGTATTGCATGTTGTTAATTAAACTAAAGGTACCTAAATGTAATACAGATCCGACCCAAAGAAATTTGGATAAGGGTCAAAATCACCTGAAAATCAACTTTGAATGACATTTTATGATATATCGTTGAATTCAGCGTTAAAAGTTATTTCGAAAAGTGTCATAAAATATGCAGGTCCGTATTGAAAAAAATGAGGTTGAGGGTGGCCCAGAGCGTACGAAACGTTAGATACGAAATCTGATTATGTCAAGTTGAGGATAATTTACTGTCGAATAAAAAACTCCTGTGACATTTTTTGATAATATTCGAAATAAAGTGGGAAAAAAAGAAAAATCAAAATGACAGAATTTACGTTTCTTATGATATCTCAATAACCGGCCCTGATAATCTCGATTTTTCGAACTGCTTGACAATGCTTCTATGAATGCAACTTTTTCTCCATTTCACCGACCTTCTAACTCTTATGGTTTAAAAGTTACCAATACAATCCCATTAAAAAAGTGGCCACTCTGTATATATATATATATATATATATATATATATATATATATATATATATATATATCCATACTGTACGAATAATCTTCGGTATGTTGAATAATATCTGTTTTTTCTCTCCTTAACTCTTTTTTTTTTCTTCTCAACTCTCTTTGAATGTTCTCTTTTTCACTTTTTTTCTTGGCCGCACACGATTCAGAAACATTTTGGGAAGTAACTGTATTCTTCTTCAAGATCCCAAGAGCCCGTCGTCTGTCTATAGACTCACTCAATCCTAGATTAGTCTGCACCAGTATGTTACATTCATTTTCTCTCGGAAAATGATAAAAACTCATTCCAGTAGGTACAACGGGATCGTTTTGCCCAAGAGACACATTTGAGGTACACAACAATAATTATTTGAACTAGAATCACTCATTTTTTCATTAGTCAACAGAATATTCACCAGGTAAACCAGAATGTCATTGAATGTCAACAATCACAAGAGATTCGACAAGTTTTAAATGTACAACGGCTAAAATCACATAAACATTGATGTTCCAAAAAGTCAATGTGTCCTTAACGTAGATATACAGATCCATACTGTATGGATATAAGTATTCGGTATGTTGAATAATATCTCTTTGTTCTCTTCTTAACTCTCTTTTCTTTCCTCTCAACTCTCTTTGAAGGTTCTATTGCACTTTTTTTCTTGGCCACATACGATACAGGAAGATTTTGGGAAGGGACTGTATTCTTCTTCAAGAGCCCATCGTCTGTCTATAGACTCGCTCAATCCTAGATTAGTCTGCACCAGAAGGTTACGTTAATTATCTCACGGAAAATGATGAAAATTTATTGCAGTACAACGGTATCGTTTTGCCAAGAGTCACATTGAGGTACACACAATAATGATTTGAACTCGAATCACTAATTTTTTCACTCGAGGACGTACAATAGTCAACCAGGTAAACAAGAATTTCATTGTATGTCTGCAATAACAAGAGATTCGACAAGTTTTCTTTCATATAAACATTAATGTTTGGAAAAGTAAACAATGTAGGTACTAATGTCTAGTTTCAAAAATTGACAACATGCAGAGGGAGTATCCATTATTTTGAAGTCCCAATGGCAGCTCAGTAGTTGAGACTACATTCTGTGTCTTGACTCACTCATAACTAGAATTATGACTTTGGAGTTGTGACGACGAATAAGTAAATGTGGGCTTCTTGAGGACTTTTTAATGTTAGTTGGCAATCAGTACACAATGGACAATATATACAGGGTGACCCAGGCCCAGTAAACCAAAATATGTGTCTGAAACATTTCTGGAGTCTATCATTTTCCATTTGAAACATTTCATCTTTTGACTCAGACACGTTCCTGAAACATGGCCGAAACCAGAAATGACCTAGGTGTGAAACGTTTCACGAGGAATGTTTCACGTGAAATATTTCTTATACATAACATAAGTGAATATGATTACATAAAAACACAAATCTGAAACATTGCTGAAACCAATCATTTTACGTGTCATCTGACATGTTTCTGGAACATGGTAGATACCAAACATATCCTATGTAGGTATGATGCATGAGAGGAAAAAAGCTCAAAATAAATTATTACAATTTCTGATTCGACTCTCAGTATAGCTATTGATTCATGAAATGGATGTGAGGAGGTAGTATGCAATGCAAAAAAAACACGTAGGATTTCATCATGCTTTATTAGTCAATATAAAGACTGCTAATTATTTGTTTCCTTCCCTCTTATATCCAAGGGCTGCTTGGCGAAACCATGTTGAGGTGCACCTTTCAGTCACTTCAGTTCTTTGTCTATCCATATTTGTATCATCAGTGAAATCGCTGTAGATAAAAATGCAACTCATGGAAATATAATGATTAAAATTACAAACAGATATAGGTCCAAGATTGGTCCATTGAATTTTTAATCCCCACAAGTATGGCATTGAAAAATTGTCTAGAATTAATCTCACAATATAATATAGTCATTAACTGAGCCATTATAGCCATTGTTGATTCAACAAATTAATCGCACACTATAGATAGGTATATATGATGCACACAAATAAAAATTCAAGAGCATATCAGAGCTAGTTCATGAATCCCGCCGCATTTTATTTAACCTTCAAATTCATCATTTGTATTTCTGTATTGAAACTGTAACCTATAACTAGGGATCGTATATCAATCATTTACATACCTGTTGATATTTCTGATGAGTATTTATAGTCATAACACATTGAACTGGACCTCAAATTGAAATTCAAGGGCCCTACAGTCCAAGCACATTCGATAAAACTGCTAAATGATAAAAGTAACCAAACAAAAAATTGCCAGTCCAGTTGGCGTCGTTGGCGTTGGCAGATGAGTAAATGTCGGAATATTCTCATTGCTCACAACTGATCACGTGATACACTAGAGCCCGATGGCCTGACGAAACAATCATAATAGCGCGTGTTATTCGAATACTTCTTTGTAAGTATATTTTATTGTGTCAGAAACATAACTTTATCTTTCAGTTATTTCATAGGAAATATTTGGATGATTCAGATATATGTCTTTCGTTAACATGTTTTATCTGTGCATTTGAAACATTACAGACACACTGCTCCGTACATGGAATGTTTACGATATATTTCTGGAACGTATCTTTTGAATGTTTCAAATGGTACCTATATTACGGTCCCGTTGACATGTTTCAGACAACTTATGTGTTTACTGGGGTAGGGGGGCAAGCCATCGACTTGATTTTTTTAGCGATATGTCCAACAATGAGGCACGTTTTGAAAGTATTTCTATTTATATACAGCATGTCCCAGAGTAAGATACACAACTAAGTTGTTTTTCTTAATGTCAACCCACCCATTTTTGATTTCGCAACCTGTCGATATAACGCACCCAGGTTTCTCAGACTTATCTGCAATAGTTTTTGATTAATGTCAACTTATGTGTCAAAATAGCGTCGTGCATAGACCCACAGAAAAATTCATATCTTCAGAACCGTTCAAGGCGAACTTGGATTCGATGATCCATCGCCTACTAAGTATGATTTTTTTAAAATGGCAATAACTCGACTCCAAATGCAGCAAAGGGGAGGACAAACTCCACTTCTACTTTTAACAGCAGAATCATCACAAGACAACAATTCAAAAAGTAGAAAAAATTAACCTTCATGTGAGCTAACATTGTATATTATTGATTATCATCATTCTAATATCAAATATCTGTCATATCCTTGTATACAATCTGATTTAGAGTCATTACTAGTAGATATATGAGCTATCTCCAAACAAAATGAATCCCTACATGAGTAATTTCAAAATAATAAATAATAGTTTAAAAAAACTAAAAAACACGCTTTAATAGAAAACCAGACTAAAAAAATGGAAAATAAGAAAAACATGTATTTTATTTAAAAAAAAGCGTGGGGTGCATGGTATCGCCTCGGTGTGTAATGTACTATATAATTATTGATACAATGCACCCCACACTTTTTTTTAAATAAAATAATTTTTTTTCTTATTTTCTATTTTTCTAGTCTAGTTTTCTATTAAAGCGTGTTTTTAGTTTTTTTAAACTATTATTTATTTCCTACTTTTTATTGTGGTTTATTTATAAAAGCGAGTTTTTTTTAATTTTTTTTCACTATTATTTTCATTGATTTTTTGCAAATTGAAAAATGGAATAATCTTATCAAATTAGATAATCATAATATTCGACCCCAAAAACCCCTACATACCAATTTTGAATAGAATCAGACTATAATCACAAAATTCGGCCGCCATCTTGAATTTTCCAATTTTTACAAAAGAATCATAATAGTCGACCCCAAAAACCCCCACATATCAATTTTGAATAGAATCAGACCATAATCACAAAACTCGGCCGCCATCTTGAATTTTCCAATTTTCACAAAAGAATCATAATATTCGACCCCAAAAACCCCCACATACCAATTTTGAATAGAATCAGACCATAATCACAAAACTCGGCCGTCATTTTAAAGCCGCCATCTTGAATTTTCCAATTTTTTCAAAAGAATCATAATATTCGACCCCAAAAACCCCCACATACCAATTTTGAATAGAATCAGACCATAATCACAAAACTCGTCCACCATTTTGGAGCCGCCATCTTGAATTTTTCAATTTTAACAAAAGAATCATAATATTCGACCCCAAAAACCCTCCACATACCAAATTTTGAATAGAATCAGACCATAATCACAAAATTCGTTCACCATTTTGGAGCCGCCATCTTGAATTTTTCAATTTTGACAAAAGAATCATAATCTCCGACCACAAAAACCTTCGGATACCAATTTTGAGGCGAATCGGACCATAATCACAAAACTCGTACGCCATATTGGAGCCGCTATTTTGTTTTTTCTTCACACAAAAATTTCCTAATGCATTGTCACCGGAATTATGTACACCTGCCAAATTTCAAATCATTCGGACGTCTGGAAGTGGGTCAAAATCGCGCCCAAAGGAGTCGGTTACAAACAAACAAACAAACATACAAGTGAAGCTAATATAAAGCGTGTAAAAAAGTTGACACCTATAAATTGGATGATGTGAATGAAACAAATCAGATATTGTCAGTAAACAATGAAAACGAAAACTTTAAAGTGGTGCACAATAATATGCGAAGCATCGCCAAGAACCTTTATGAATTCAAAATTTATATCGCTCAATATGATTTTAAATTTGATTGCTCTAACCGACACCTGGCAACTAGCTGATATGCCAGTTATAATATCGATGGATACAAAACCTTGTATAATAAAGGAAAACTAAACCAAAGTGATGGTGTCGTTATCTTCATAAAGTCAGAACTCTATAGTTCCCATGAAGTAATGAAACTAAACGGCTCATCTATTATAAAACTGAAAATAAATGTAAATAGTCAACACAATATACAGGTCCCCTGCCACATCTTTAAACCAATTCAATACTGAAATGAAATCTCTATTAGAGTCCGACAACAGAACCTGCAAATACAATCTAATAGTAGGCGACATGAATATTGATATCCTTGAAAACTCAGACCTCTCAAACGATTACCTAACTATCATGAGTAAACATGGTTTTTTCCATGCGATAAAGAGAATACTGAGGAAATGGAAATATTGATACCCTTAATCGTTCGCACGGCAATAACAGATCACTATACAATTAGTCTAATCAACAAGTTCAAAAACGTGTTAAATAGATATAAAGCTCCTAAGAATATGAGCGATAGCTCATTCGATTCGGAATGACGTCTAGAAAAATGTTTTTTAAGGGTTTGTTAGCACGTAAAAAATTGCGATCGTTATTAACAAAATAAGTTTAAAAAAAGAAGGTATTTCGTTTTTCGTTAATAATTTCTAAAATAATGATATTTGAGGAATTATGAAAAAAGATCCTGAAAGAGGAGGAAATTTCCAATAAAACTCCCGGAACTCTATCTCTATTATTTATAATTTTTTTTAACGCTGAAAATAGGGCTCCGCGAGGTCGTTACGGCATAGACGCACCTAAAATAATATTTTTATAGTATTAATTAACAATTTAAAAATTTGAATGAATTATGGTGTAATCTAGACACTTGAACGAAAAAAACCTCGGTAAAAAAAAAATTTCATTTCGATTTTTCAAAAAGTTACACCATTGTCAATTGACAAATTTTTTTCCAATCTCTGTTTTTATAAATTACGACATAAAAGTTTAAAAACTTGGTCTATAAAATGTTCGCTTCGTGGAGCTCTTTTCATTTAGGTACTTGATAAAGCAATGTAAAAAAAATGTACTAAAGTTTATTATTTTGTTAATTATAATTTTTTTAAATTAACAAAAAATGAAATTTCTAAAAAATGTAATCAAAAAATTTTTTTTCAGTAATATCTTATTATTGCTGTTTTTGCATCTGATATAGGTATTAATTAACATTGGAAAAAAATTTTACGTATTTGTTAAGAAATTGTTTATAAACAAACAGACTATTTTGGGATTTAAAAAATTTTTTTACCATCTTATTGCATAGGTAAAATTATGATTAAAAAAATTGTTATTTCTCAAATATTTTTTTTATTGTTTATAATCGTTTTTTTTTATATTTCAATTGTTTAAATAATTAGTTGAGAAATTATTTTATTCTTAAAAATCATCATTGGCCTTTTTCAATGGATTAACCGAGAAATAATTTTTTTTTATAAATAATTTCAGTGTTTATTAACTTAAAAAAAAAAATTAACCTTATATTTTTTTTAGAAAACTTCAAAAAATAACAAAAACAACTATGTATAACAAAGTATAGAAATTTTTTTTTTGTATTTTTTACAGCATTGTTACATATTATATGATAATGAAATTACAGCCGTTCCATAATTTGTCAAGTTATAAATTGTTATAACTTTTGAACTATAAGATATACGGTAAAGGACATTAAAGTCATTTTCATAAGAGATATATTTATCTTTAAAATGAATTCAAAATTGATTCTGTAACCATTGTTTATCAGTTGTTATAAGCAATTGTTTATAAAAAAATTAGATTTTTTTAATATTTTTTGAAATTTTATAGCTTATAACTTGTTAAATAATATAGATACAGCTACGGACTCACGAATTTTTCCGTTCTATGATAAAATATCTTTCTAATTACGTATAAATTATAGCAATATAGATTTTTGTTTAAATAATATACTAGTTTAAATTTATACTTACCTAATTTACATTCTGCTATTGATCATTTTCATTCATTTATCACTATATTCTGCTAAAGTTTAATTATTTATTTACTAAAATAATATTTACTAAAATAATAATTGAATTTATTTTCTAATTTTTATATTTTTTTCAAGTATATTTTCTAAATTATTTTATTTTTATTATTTTTATTGTTAGAAACTTAACAACTATAACGTACGGATAAAAGGAAATTATTAATTACACATTATTTTGTTTAAAGAACATTTCAAAAAATATGATGATATTGCTTTATTAATACCTAAATGAAAAGAGCTCCACGAAGCGAAAATTTTATAGTCCAATTATTTAAACTTTTATGTCGTGATTTATAAAAACAGAGATTGGAAAAAAATTAGTTAATTAACATTGGTGTAACTTTTTGAAAAATCGACATGAAAATTTTTTTTTACCGAGGTTTTTTTCGTTCAAGTATCTAGATTACACCATAATTTATTCAAATTTTTTAATTGTTATTTAATACTATAAAAAAATCATTTTAGGTGATATAACGGCTTTTTAGACGGTGCGCCTATGCCGTAACGACCTCGCGGAGCCCTATTTTCAGCGTTAAAAAAAATTATAAATTATAGAGATAGAGTTCCGGGACTTTTTTATTGGAAATTTCCTCCTTTTTCAGGATCTTTTTTCATAATTCCTCAAATATCATTATTTTAGAAATTATTAACGAAAAACGAAATACCTTCTTTTTTAATCTTATTTTGTTAATAACAATCGCAATTTTTTACGTGCTAATAAACCCTTAAAAAACATTTTTCTAGACGTCATTCCGAATCGAATGAGCCATCGCTCATATTTTTAGGAGCTTTATATCTATTTAACACGTTTTTGAACTTGTTGATTAGACTAAATAATGATCCAAATTAATCAGAACGGAGGTAGAATCACATAGAGGATAAAAATATAAAAAAAAAATAGATAACAGAGAACTAATTCATAATACCTATATCAAAAATTTCCCGGGACGAGGTGTATTCCTCAAAAGATGTTGAATCTGCAACAAAAACATTCACCAAGCTTGTAACGAGAGCAGTAGACGAAAGCACTGAAACAATCAAAATAAGCAGTATCAAAGACAGTTTAGGCAATACAACTGATTAAATAGAGAACATTGTAGAAATATTCAACGATCCTGTTTTTCATATCATCTGCAGTTGTTGGACGATCTCTGAAAATCCTTCCCTTCACGTAGGTACCTACCTCGAAGAAAGAAATCTATAGGAGTTAGGTCTGATGGGGATCGCGCTCCGGCCAAGGAATAGTACCACTTGCTCTGCCCATCCAACGATTAGGATAATACCACTCCGAGCCGTGGCACGGAGAAGGTCAGCGCTCCAATGTGGGCAAAAAGTTGAGTTTTTGTGCGAAAAAGTAAAACCTAAATAAACAATGCGAGTGAATACGTTTAGCCTGGATTTCACGGAACTACCTCAGAGAATCAATGCATACGAGGTGCATGAATTCATTGATAGTAAATTGAAGGTAGAGGATGACCAATTATTATCCATTGCAATCCAAGGAAATAAAAGTCTACATCAAAGTAGGGACACAAGAGATAGTTGATAATATTTTGGAAGTATACGATGATAAAAATTGAAATTCTTGTCGCAAGATGGAAAGGAATACAAAGTGATTATAAGTAATGAAAGCACCAGATAAATTCTGAAAATCCACCGAATTCCCCTAGAAGTGCCAGATAACGAGATCAGGAACGCTATGGCTTACTTCGGTACGATAGACATGTGGAAAAACCTACGTTTCAAATGCTATAATGAAACCAAGTTAATTAGGATGGAGATGAGGAGACCGATACCTTCCTATATAGCAGGGGTCAAGTACTGGATAACATATCCAGGGCAACAAAAAACGTGCAGAAAATGCAACTCTACCGAACATGAAGTGAAGGACTGCGACCAAGTGTTATCGTATAGATTGAAAAGAAATGAATATGCTGCGGCAGTGAGAAATAACGAACCTAGAAGACCTGTAAATATGGCTTCCAATGAGGTAATAGAAGAAAACTTTGTGCCTCTGAGCCGCCTCCCAGAAGTAGTAAACCAAACTGTGATGCGAATTCGTGCAAATCCAATTCATATCGAAATAAGGAGGTAGATAGTGATTCCGAAACATGTGAAAAATCAGGTCGGAATGAGGTGGACTAAGAAGAAGGCCCATTGTCGATGAGTTTCAGCAGTGTAACTGCCAGGCCGAATCAGGAGGATGAAAAAATCGGAAAAGAAGAAATCATAAGAAAAATTCAGATATTTCCTCGTCAGAAGATGAGCGAAGAAGTTTTTTATTGGTGTAAACTGGAATGAGCTAATGGATGCTGATCAGGGCCCACCAAGAGAAGAGAACTTATCCTAAGATACAGAACAAGGGATTTGTTTAGTTTCGTATAGTATAGCTTCTATTAATATTTGTGCTATATCCTCAAATGTTAAACTCTGTATGCTGAGGGACTTCATTTACGAAAATCAGTTAGATATAGTCTGTTTACAAGAAGTAGCCATGTCAGATCTATCATTCATAAAAGGATATAACGCGGTAGTAAATGTTTCTGAGAGTCTGAGATGTACTGCAATTTTAGTGAGAGATTCTTTGAAATTTTCAGATATAAGAATGCTATATTCATCCACTGCAATTTCTATAAAAATTAATGAAATACAGATTTTGAATATCTATGCTCCCAGTGGGTCACAAAATAACCCTTCCAGGGATTTTTTTTTTCAATAATGATTAATACTCGTTGTTTGAGCACAAAGATTCCATCCTGATAGGGGGGATTTCAATTGTATTCTAGAAGGTAGTGACTGTAATAACCACAACTATTCGAGTAAATCAAAAACTCTTGGTAATTTAGTACGCACCCTGAACTTGAAAGACATTTGGAGTTACAAACATCCTAACACAGGGGGCTGTACATACTTTCATTGTAATACAGCCACAAGACTGGACAGATTGATTCTATATTATTTAAAAGATTTTGGACCAAGTAGGTACAACTGAAATCAAACCGGCACCATTTATTGGCCATCGGGCAGTTTTAATGCTCTTAAGACAGCCTTTGAGTATCAATAATAATTTTTTCAGGAATCGAGATACTTGGAAACTTAACAATTCTATTTTGTCTGATGAAGAAACTATGAAACTTTTTGAATTGAATTGGCGAAGTTGGGTTAGACTAAAACATAATAGTTATTTATGTATCAAGGGCGTAAAATAGGCTTTTATGGACCGCAGCGTGTAAGTAATAGCCCGAGCGATGTCATGTAGATAGATACCTCTTTATATCTAGAACATGATAAAAATACACCAAGGCTGCCGTGAGGATGTATATTCATATCATATCGGAAACAGAATAAATCAAGAAGTGATGGAATGAATGTTGCCATGGCAACTCAGTCAATTTTTCGAAATAAGATTATATAGGCTAGTAGCCATATTTGCTGTCAATTTTTGTGATCACAGATAATTTATTACTGATTTTGAAATGGATTCAAGCGACGAAGAAAGTGTGAATTGTACTCCATCAGAAATAAGTAAAGCAGCTGAGGATGCGAAATTGAGTTTATTGCCAAGTAAATCCAAGAAAATATACGACAAGGTGTATGAAGAATTCGTGAGGTGGTGCAACGGGAAAAATGTAAAAAATAAGAAATACACAGATTCTGTACTTCTTGCCTATTTTCTGGAAAAATCTAAATATTGTAAGCCCTCTACCATGTGGTCATATTATTCCATGCTGAAAGCTACTTCAAATGAACATGATAATATAGATATCAGTAGATACGCAAGATTGATAGCTTTTTTGAAACGAAAATTTGATGGTTATAAACCAAAGAAATCGAAGATTCTAAGCAGAGAAGAAATCGAAGATTCTAAGCAGAGAAGAAATCGAAGATTCTAAGCAGAGAAGAAATCGAGTTATTTTTGAGGGAAGCACCAGACGATTTGTATCTTATGATGAAAGTAAGTTCTAATTTCATGTTTTCTCAATGTTCAGTACGTTAATCTGAGAATTTATTGTAGGTAGCACTGATTTTTGGTATTTGTGGAGCATGTCGCCGCGAAGAATTGGCAAATATCACAGTGGACGACATTCATGATTTCGTGACATTCTTACTCATAACTATACGAGAAACAGAAAATATTCCTCCTTGCGAGATCAGAATGATCAAAAGCGGATTTTTTATATTATAAAAATGGCAAGTGTACGAGACAGGTTATCGGAAAAAATAAATTCGGTCAAATACCATTCAGAATAGCCACTTACCTAGGTATTTCTAATGCGAAAGAATATACTGGTCACTGCTTCAGACGTTCCCCAGCAACTATGTTAGCAGATGCAGGCGAGGATATGATCAACATTAAAAGACATGCTGGGTGGAAGTCGACGACTGTTGCAGGTTATATTGAAAATTCAGTTGCAAATAAGCTGAAGATTGCTAAGAAAATTGTTGAAAATGATGAGCCTTCTACTAGCCATTGCAGACAATCTGAAAATATTGCTCACTACTCTGAAACACGAGATAATAACATGCATTCTCTTCAGACTTCTAGTAATGAGGAATCAGTTGAAATCAGTTACTATCTGCAACAACAGAAAACAACAAATCCAAATATTTCCATAAATAACTGTTCTAATTGTATTGTCAATAATAAGTTGTAATTCATTTTTTAAATGAATTTATGTTCATTGTTTTCGTTATATTATTGTTAATAATGTTTTGGCTTTGATTATATGATCCATCGGAATATAGATTTCTATCGATATGAGATTGTAATTCACTTTAGCGCCTGTTCAACGATTTTATCGCCCACCGGGTGATAAAGTAGTCCGCGGGCACTAAAGAGCTACTTTACGCCCGCAAATCCGAGCGCTAAAGTGCTACTTTACGCCCGGTCGTGCATAAATATAGAAATAATTTGGAATGATGGTGTGACTACGTGAAACCTAAAATGCAAATATTTTTCAAATGGAGAGCGAGGGTGATCCATAATGATAGAAAACAGAAAATAATTTCTTATTTGTCATGTTTAAATGAGCTCACGAACAAAAACGATTATAATAATGAAATCTTTGCTAAAATGAAAGAATTCAAAGCGCTTATAATATCGGAGCACCGGAAAAACTTAGGTGTGAAAGTCCGAGCAAGAAATTTCTATATCGTTGAAAATGAAGACACTTCGCTTTTCCATATTATGAAAGAGAAAAAAATTATTAATAACAAAATAATAACAAAAATGAAATCTAATGAAATTGTCTATGAAGGTAAGGATGAAGTCCTTGATGTATTTCAAATTTTTTTTGGTGAACTTTACTCACCCAAAGTAACTCACTGTCAAGACGATAGCAATTTAGGTAAACTAAAAACTTTCACGGTTGAAGCAAACAAAAATTTGGCGGAAATAATCTCCAAAGCAGATGTGGAAAAAACTATTAGGTCTTCGAAGAAAAATAAATCGCCAGGGCCTGACGGATTGTCAACCGAATTCTACATACATTTTTGGGAGTTATTGAAACACGAAGTTGTTGGTTTTATGAATGTAATTCTTTCAGGTTGTGCCTTACCAAAAAATTTCAAAAAAGAAACAATGGTGTTTGTTCCAAAGAAGTGTATGTCATCGGATATTAATGATTTTAGACCAATTTCGCTATTAAACACAGACTATAAAATTTTCATGAAATTATTGAAAGAGCGACTTTTAAGACGTCTCGGAAAGCTAGCCTCTACCGAACAGTCATGTATGTCCGAGTCAAAAAATATTTATTATTCTTTGAATAAATTGAGGGAAGTAGTTGCGATGGCAAATCAAACAAGAACTAATAAATTGTTACTGAGTATAGACTTTGACCATGCTTTTGATAGAGGTAATCACAAGTTTTTGTGGAAAGTTTTAGAGTCGATGAAATTAGACGAAAAAATTATGAAGGTCTTGAAAAACTTATATGATGACACAAAATCTATTATTCAGGTTAATCGTAACATAACAAGGGAAATAAAGATCGAATCTCGGGTACGTCAAGGTTGTCCCATGTCAATTGTACTATTTGTTTTATATATTGAGCCCTTATTGTTAAAACTCAAGGAAAGGAAAATAGATATGTGTGATTGATTAAAAAAAAATTGTGGCCTTGGAATTAGGACCGGTTAATAGGATACAACTTCAGGACAATCAGTATGATTGGTTTTAGTTTAAGCACTCTATTAAGATATTGGGTATTTTTTTCTCGGCAAATATTCACGAAATGTCGAGAGCTAATTGGCGAGAAGTCACGAATAAGATACAACAAAAAGTGAATGAATAAAAGCCGCAATCTATCTCTCTTTCAACGAGCGAAGTTCATGAATTGTTACGCGTTATCGAAAGCATGGTTTGTGGGTAGAATCTTTCCAATTCCGAAACTTATTGCGAAAAGACTCCTCAATTTGTGGCTGGCTTTTATGGTATCAAATCCCCATGAGAGTTGCCAGAACTACTGTCATCCTACCAAACTCGATGGGAGGCTTGAACATTCAGGACCCTTGGTATGAAGCAAACGCTCTGTTAATGCCTCGAATAATGGTAGACTCCCAAAATGGATTGGTACAGCACTTTCGGCATATTCACGTAGTCAACCCACCTATCCACATCAATTTCCTCATCTCAGAAGATTCATTTCCGAAGCTGCTTACATAGATAGAGATATAATTTTGAATCCAGATGTCAAATCAAGGTTAATACATGAAAGGATGGTGGTGCAAAATAGAACTGAATCCTCAGTTGAACGTAAATCCACTGTTCAGAAAAATTGGGAACTCATATTCAGAAACATAAATGACCCGATTCTCAGTCACACACAAAAACATCAAATCTACCTTCTGATACACGATGCATTCCCATTCAACAAAAACATCTTCAAAATTGGAAAATCTCTCACTGACTTGTGTGCTATTTGTAATGCAAATGTTGAAACTCTCAAACACAAATTCATGTGTAATGATCAAGCTCGCGCAATCACTGCTTACTTGTTAGGAGTTCTCGAAAAATTCACGAAATCAAAATGTAATCTGGATGAGTTGTTGGATTTCAATTCCACATTCGGTAATAAAACTAAAGACAAGTTGTTTTTCAATGTGTGGCAAGTTATTGAAACTCCCTTTATAGCTAATATAGCAGACTATAAGCAAATGTTGTTCAACAGTTCTAGAATTCTCTATCTCTATGATGCAAACCTTTATCGATTTTTCCGTTCATGTTTAGCGTAGAAGAAATAGTGTTAAGTAATTAAGATTGCTATGTGAATTCCAATTGTCATGATTAGATTATATGAATATTTTTTAACCGATGAAACCAAAAAGGAGGAGGTTCTCTATTCGACCCGTATATTTTATGTTTTTCCATCATATTTTATTATGTATGATCACGCATAACTTTTTACTAAGGCGTCCGATTCCGAGAATTCTTTTTTCAGTGGATAGGGTGTACTTCGACTTTGGTCCCATTTGAATTTTGAAGATGAAATCCACCCCTAAGGGTAGCGAAATGAAGGATATTGATCACTCACCCTCTGGATTCTGGTCCGTTAACCGATTCTATCAGGCATAACTTTGTACTGGGTTCTTCGATTTGGATGATTCTTTTTTTAATAGATAGGGTATACCTTATATTTGGATTTCGAAAGGAATTATACCACTTCTTGGCTGCTCAGAGCCTTCAGTGACACCTGGCTGTCTGAAGTGATATGGATCTGCTCCTCTACTATTGCTCTCCTGTTATTTTCCTTCGCACATTGAAGGATTGCGCAGACCTCTGCCTGAAACACAGAGGTATGATTACCCAATGGCTTGCTAATGTACCGTAATATGGGCACAATCGATCCCAAACTGATTCTTCTAAACTATCCACCATTCCATGGGGAGGAAAATTATATCTATGGACGACGTCGTACGATAACACGACCAGTAAATATTCGTCGCAAAGAAAGTCCAGCTATATTCCCTTACAAGAGTGATAAATGTCGGCTCTCCCGAAATACTTCCGTGGAAAATTACCCCAATAGATGCCATTGGAATATATCAAAAAGAAGACGTCGAAAATCCTAGGACTGTTCGAATCAATCAATCAAGATATAATTTAATGTGGGAAGAATATCATTGTCATAGTCAAAGCTTAATTACATGGGTGAAAGTGTATATATAAAAAATAAACTAACTAACTTGTGGTAGGTACATATATCTAAAATATTAAATTTAAGGAGTCATTCAAATGTTGTAAACTACACATTCGTTCAACAGATAATCAGTGTATCACAGTTTAAAAAAATGTATACATAATAAAGACCCAAATACAAGAAAAAGGAAGAAATTTATTTACATATAGAAAATTATATCCATAACACAAATATATGTGAAATCTACACTTACACCTACATATAGACATAATACATTTCACATATGCATACCTGCTAAATATATGTTATACAGTGCGTTCATAAAGTGTGGAAACTCTCTTAGAAAAAAAAAACGTCATCGATATTTTTTTTACATTGAAAGGGTATATTTTTATATCAAAATTTGAAAGCCCATATTTTTCTGAGTTCAACCATACTACATACGTTATATGTAACACTTCAAGTTACAGTATACTGATAATAAAGGAAATTAGTGTACATATTTCTCAACATTTTTTTCATTAGGTATTCTTTTTGCAATGAAAACCTGGGGATTACTCATTAGTTAGTACGAGTATATTGCCAAACTTGAGTAGGCTATGAAAACATATGAAAGCCCGTAGCAACCAGACAATAAGTTCTTAGTTACCATTGCCTATGTCAGTATTGAATTGATTTGATGTGTAGCATATCGATTTATATACCTTTCTGAAAAATATTACCCTAAAAGAAATTATTTGAAATAACGATGGTGCTGTCAGAAAAACAGCGAATAGATGGTTTGATGATCTTAGGTTACGGCGATCGTAAAAGAAGTATGGCAGAAGTATGCGACATTCTTAATGAAAAACATCCTGATCGAGAACCAATAAGCAAATCGACGGTAAGCAAAATATCACATAAATTTAATGAGATTGCCAATGTTAGGGATGAGCCTAAGAGTGGCAGGCCTACCGTTGCCAAATACACTCAATTTAATGTATTACTTGGAATTGAAGAAAATCCTCGTTCTTCAATTACAACTTCATCTGACAACAATGAGATCTGTAGTGGAGATGTGCTGAAAATTCTAAGAAAAGCCAAATTATATCCGTAGTTAAACTTATACATGAACTTAATGAGGACGACTTCGATGGATGCATTGAGTTTTGTGTAATTATGCAAGAAGTGTGTAATGTTGAAAAGGGAAACATTCTCAATTGAATATTAGTCGTAAACAACTGTCAGTGGCGTAGCGGATTCGTAACAATATTCACATTTCAATTGCATATCGATCACATTTGACATAATGGTGCAACCCCTACCTCAATTAGAGATCTTGAAAATGTTGATTAGATATATTGAAATATAGAGTATAGTTTGGGAAAAGATCATTTTTTGATTTTTTTACAACGTCCAAGGACGTTATAATAAAATTTAATAAAAATATCGTTTAATCTCCATAATCATATCATAAATAAACACATACAAATATTCCCTAACCTAAAAACTTGACCCAAGTAACGTGGGTTATATGTTGATAAAAGCATTACATTAGGGGACCTTCAATTATTACTTAAGCAAACTTTTGGTGAATACGCCCCTCTATAAGAAATAAAAACTGAAAAAAAAAATTAAACCGACCAAAAAAGAAACTGAAAAGCGAAAATTAAAAAAGATTGAATAAGTAAGCTCCTAAACTGATAAATTTCCACGGGCACACACGTCGTTGCGAGTTATGGTGCGGAGAGCGTATTTTTGAAATATTATTGTTTATCGCTGGATATTTCACGTTGTATTTTTTTGTTATTTTGTTTTGATTATTTGTTTAAAGTAATTTAATGATCTTCGTTGATTGATTGTTTGTTTGGCGTCGACTCAAAATTATTGCTTAGTTATTGAGGCTATTTTATTTTTCGCTTTTCAATTTCTTTTTTCGTCGGTATAATTTTTTGTGAAAAAGTTTTGTTTTTTATTTTTTGTGGCTAAAATCTGCTAATTACTACCTACTTCATTTTTGATTATTTTAAATACTCAGTTACCCTCCTTACTTTGACTATTAACTGTTATATACCTAATTACCTACTTTTATTGTTATATAATATAAATATTTATTGAACAACAGTCTTTTCATACCAATATGGGCAGGCCTGCAAAAAAATCTGCTTGAATGAGAAAACGATATTTAGAAGAATCTAATAATGAAAAAGAAAAGGTCGGAAGAAAATTATAAGCCCTAACACAGGTTTCCATTATGTTGTAGTGTCTTCAGAACTACATATGTGTGCCAAGTTTCAACAGAATCGGGTCACAGGTGAGAAATCAAGCATCCCTCATTTTTTTACCTCTAGGGTGGGTTTTTTTTTCGAATTCAAATAGGACCAATTTCGAGGTTTACCCTATCCAATAAAAATCATCAAAATCGGACTACTCTGTAAAAATTTATGCGTAGTCCTACATAAAAAAAATAATAAAAAAATATACACGTCGACTTGAGAACCTCCTCCTTTTTTTCACCGGTTAAAGAAAATCGTTAATACCCTTCCCCTTCCCCAAATAATAAGATGTAAGAATTGTTTCAAAACTTTTGTTAAACATTAAAATAAATATTAAAAAAATCTGCTTGCCTAAAATGTATAATGTCACCCGCTCCCTCTGTCAGCAAAAGTTAGAACCCTCCGCCCCCTAACCTGCATTCATAATACTTAAAAGCCCCCTTATGTGTTATAGTTAGTTATGGACATTAAAGACTTCAAGAATGACGAATCTAAGGACTGAGTTGTATGGCTTGAAAAACAAATGAGTGTAATATTATTTGCCTCACCATACAGAATTGCAGTATGTGGGATGTCCATCTAAAACAATGTTAAATTTCCTTGTGGTTTGCATGGTACAAAATGTGTTTTAGCCAGTCCATATGTCTGTATGACATATGGTGACTTAAAGTTCATGCTAATCTTAGATCCTGGAGGTATACCATCTTCAAACTCTTGTTTTTATTATTTCCATTAAAAATACAATAAGAGGTAGAACAGATTTTAAATAATGATAACCAGCCGAACCTCTATTTTCATCAAAAGTTTTTTTTATTTTCATTTGTTGAGCTAATCTGGAAGCCATTTCTCAACTCAACTTATTAGTCGTATTCTTCTACACAATGAATGTTGGTTGAGGAATGCCGAAACGTCTAGCTGACACCCATTTCATGATTTAAAATGGCATTTCCTGCTGCTCGAAGCTGCTCCTGGCTCCAATAACTCCTATAACATTTTAATTGCCTCTGGTATTGTCATGGCATTTCTAGAAATAGATGAATTCGCTTAGAAAATGGCATCCATCTTACTCTAAAATTTTTTGAGTGATCATTCCCAATATTCAGGGAAATATTGACTCACCTGTTTTTATGCTCATCCCGCTCTACTAATAGTTGATCATTTGCCAAGTCACGCAATTTTCTCAAAGTGAGTCGTCTCTGCCGGAGAGTCATCTTACTCGTATCACTCCATCCATATCAAAATAATTGGCTTCCTTATTCAGTATCGATATTGCTAGATTTGTTCCTCCCATGTAGATTGAGTACGTACAAAACATTGAGTTCTTAATGATTTTGGACTATTTTATCGTATTTCAATGGATTGGAAACCTACCCTTTTTGCAGTATTGTTGTGTTGTTTTCGGGCATTTTGTAGTAACACTGACATGGTTAAACCTATAATAGAGTTCTTGTAAGCATTTTGACATTTGATAATTCATCATCAAATGTCAATATGCATACAGGGATTGACTTCTTCCGATAATTTTGGCTGCGTTATCACATTATCACGTAACAAGGCCGTACCCAGGGGGGAGGGTGTGGTGTATAACCCCCCCCCCTCCCCCCGGAAACTGTAAAATATATCCCATACACTAATTAACATTTTTCAATTTTGTTTAAATACCCTTAGTTTTTCTCAATTCAAACTATTCGTAATATTCCAACTAATGATCCCGAGAAGTATATCCGAATAAAAGTTGCTGTTCCAACCTCAGATGACTTAATAAGTCAACTAAGAAACAGATTTTGCGACCATAAAGTGGTACTTTCCACACTGTACAATCTGATTCCATCGTTTGTTTAATGATGTGTAATAAAATTTGGTAAAATGTACATTGCATTATTTACTTTAGAACCAAATCCCCCCACCCCGAAATTTTCCTCTGGGTACGGCCTTGTCACGTAATATAAATGATAACTTATAAACTGGCGCTGTAGCACTTAAATAAATGCGCCTTATTCCTACCAGTAGTCAGCCACATTCACACTAAATGTTTTTTCAAAGCAAATATTTTTAATTGAATATATGTTCAATAAAGAGTTATTTATAAGACTTTCTAGGTTAAAGGTATACCCTCTATACATTTAATTCGCGAAGTTTAGGCTATTCCCTATCAAACTTGTTATGGAATGGGGCGGGGGGAAGGAGTTAACGTGCAGCGCCGCAGTGGCGGAATCAGACAATTTGACAGACAAACTGATCCAGACAGTATCACTTATCCCCATTTACCGATGTGATGAAAAGGTTGTCTACAAAATACGATAGTTCAAATTTTTTGGTCGCAAACGTCAAAACGGCATTCGATTCGGCGGGTAAAAGCTTCGTATCAAAGAGAGAACCAGTGTCGAAAGTGCGCGTATAATAAATGAATGAGAATGAACGAGTCGGCCGCAAATAATCTCGAATCAAAAGTAAGTGACGTAAAGGATGTGAAAAAAAAGAAGTGGTCGGGTGATCACTGCTGTGTTGTAGGTTACACAAACACGCGTTTAAATGCACCCGCAAACGTGACCAAAGGGAAAAATGAATACTGGCAGGCAGTACGAAGAGTAAAGTGAGGGGAATGTCTGTTATTGTTGTACACTAATAAACAACTAGTATTACTTATTTGTTGAAAATTATTGACAAATTGCAATAAATGTAGTATTGTTATTTGATGGAATGGATTGAATGTAAGAGAGTTCATACCGTAGATATACAGAAATCGTCAAGATAAAATGAGGAACTGTTTGACAACTTTCTAATATATTATACAATAGAATAAACCTTATTTTAAATACACATGGTGGCATCAACAAAACAGTCTAGATGAATATAAAGGATGTTCTTCATTCCAATAATATTCACTTTGTATAGTATATACCTACTTAGAAATTTTCGAAGCCAATTCACTTATTTGGGTAGAAAAACATATTTTTTTTTATGTATTTCCGATGGAAGTCCATGGCAACCGAGTAGGCGATAGAAGATTTGAAGTGTACTTTTCATAGGAAATGACAAATTTTTCAAGTACAATTTTCACATTGATAATAAAAATTAAATTTTTTCATACTAATAATTACAGTAGGTAATCTAAAAAACATGCATGAAACATATTTTTATTCATGTTATACACATTCAACATTATTTTTTAGTCAAATTCTGTCAGTAAACGAAAAATATGTGAAAATGTATGTATGTAGAAAATATAACAATATTTTCAATATGTTTTTTTATATTTCTTCCATATTTATCACTATTTCTTTATATTTTTTTATTCGTGTAATCTACTCCTACATCAGACATGTAAGTTTTAATGAAATTTTATCAATTGTTTGTGAAAATATTAATTCACCTCTAATTCGACAGAGTACTGATTTGTTGTCGATGCTGCTTGGCTAATCACTTTCGCATGTATTGGAATAATCAATTCTTCTTACCTCCCGCACCTGACAAACATGACCCGATCGCACCAATGATGCTCATTTTTTCACAGACTGATACTCGAAAACAATGTGGCTTGAAATGGGTAAAAACCCAGTTGCAACCACTTGATCCATCACGAATATAAAACACTTTTCAACTTGACAATACAATGACAGGCGTGCACGTGTTCAGTTGGTTCGCAGACTACTCGTCTCAATCTGCCTTTTATTCATTACTGGGGCAATTTCCGAAACCAGGGCTCAATTTAATTCAAAGGTTATACATGCCAAATCACAACGCAACCGCAGTTTTCACGTTTGTAAGGAACAAATTTGAACTGTTGCCCTTTAAAAACACTCTATTTATCGAAGGAGCAAATACGGATAATTTGCGCCATCTGGAGTAATTCGCCCGATTGCGCCACTGCGGCGCCACTTACAAAGGTGCTCCAAGTCCATACAAGTTATACACTTACTTGTATGTATTGTGTTCAACATAGTGTAAATTTTCCTATTCAATATTCTATACGAATATCTTCCATAATAATGAATTACTCAATAGTTAGCCGCCCAAAACGGGTAGGTACTATAGGCGGCTGAATTTAGGCAAAAGAAATCTTATACTCAGCCGCTAGTTGAAATGATGTTGGATGCTTAGTTTTTATTCAGGTAATTTGCAGTAGCTATAAGTCGCTGCAAAACTCATGAAATTCACAAATACGCCGAGAAACATTAGTTGTGCTCTGAGAGCAATCCAAGAAAAAACTTTGAGCATAAGAGAGGCCAGCAGGTGGTACATTACAAGGACCTCGTAAGATGAGTCCAGGTACTGTATTGACGGAAGAAAAAGAATATGCTTTAGAAATCTGGCACATTTCATTGTGGCTTTCCCAAAAAAAATTACCTATTAAAAAATGTGGAACAAACAATAAAAGATTACAAGAGAAAAACTCCATTCAAGGATCAAAAACCTGGTCAGAAGTGGTAGGTATGCAGTATTTTTGAAGATACACCCTGCATTGGCTTCAAGAGAAACAGAAGGGATTACCAAGGGCAGAAGTATCATAACTGAAGAATTCATTAAAACATGGTTTGCAGACTTAGAACGTTATCCAGAAAAAAACAATTGGCTTGACGTTTCGAAAGATTTATCGCGAATTCTAAATGGTTTTACAATGTGCCCCAAAACTGAGAAAGTACTGGTACCAAAAGGATACAAAAACGTATATGATGTTAAAAGAGGAAATGACAAAGAAACCTTAACAGTACTTTCAATTTGTTCAGCTGATGGAAGGACTTTAATTCCTAACGTTGTATTTGTCCGTCCAAATAAAACCGTTTTGGAGAGTATGCCATCAACACGGTTTTCAGGGCGATCCGAGAGTGGATGGACGAAGACGGATATTTTTTTCGAATATAACGGCATGAAAATATATTTAGAAGAAAATAAGATTGTCAAACCAGTACTACTTTTTGTAGATGGGCAGTCTCATTTGTCTATGGAGTTAAGCCAATACTGCCATGACAATGGCATCATTTTAGATGCTTTGCCTCCAAATACCATCCATATTATGCACCATGCAGATGTTAGCCTCTGAAAAGTAATTGGAAGAATACTGTCAGGTCTTGGCAGCTTAAACCTGAAAATGTTAACTATGTTTACTAATTGTACTTTTTGTCCATTACCGCAAATGGTACTTTCAGATTTTTCTTTAACCCAAGCGAATAAAAATGGATTTAGAAAATGTGGGTTATTTCCGTTTAACCCAGATGCAGTGGACTATAGCAAGTGTATCCAAAATACAATCGAAAAAGTACAACAGAACACCAATTACAATAATGGTATCATTTCTCAAGAACAGATTGAAATAACCCACACTGTTCTAAAACACTTCATACATAGGCTGAATGAAAGTGAACTCACAAATGAAGATCACATTTCGGAGAAACTTTAAATCATTAACGAAGAAACTATCTCAATCCCAGAAGAAATTAACCCAATCTCAGAAGAAAATAACCTAATCCCACTAAATAGCAAGTTGATGCATTCATAATGCCAGATGGAACCCTCCAAAGATGTAACACTGAAGAAGTTGGCATTACAGAGACACAACAAGTTTCAACAAAAGAAATATTGATATTTGATTTCGACGAAATGAACACAAAAAGTAATGATGAACAGAAATCACCAGAGCCAATGGTTGATTATGTGGAATACAATGTTTCGAAAATACTATAGGAGATACAGTGTTATGTCAAAGACCTAACATAATCATCACTATGGCTATTGTACATACAAATAACGAGAGGGAAGACAATACCAACAATAAACTTAAGTTACCAGAAACCTTAGATCCTACAAATAAGATCATTAGAAGTCTTAAAGCATTTGTCAATAAACATACAGAAGATTTGAATAAGATTGTCAAGAAGATACATCATATATCTTAACAATTATCAAAATTCTGAAAAAACTGAAAACACTAACAGTTTTGCAAGATATTACTTTAAAATCATTGAATACTTCTTCCGTATCTCCATCTTTCAGCAGCCATTTATATTTTCCTGAACCAATAAACAATAAGAATAAACGGACCAAGAAATATCGTCTTCCAGCGGTAATTTTCTCTTTAGAATTTAGAAAGATGTTACAAGGAAAAATAGACGAGAAGAAAAAGGCTGAATATGAAAAGCAGAGAGACAGAAATAGTTTACCAGAATCTGTGATCGACAGTAAAGATAAAGAAATTAGAATTAAGGGAAAATGTGCAACCTGTAATTTAGATAGGGATAGTGACACTGAAGATAATAGTAATAATAATAAATAATAATAATAATAATAAACTTTTTTTTATTGGTGCCCCTTTTTACCCTTTTAAAGCACGCCTCAGCGTGTTTAAATCGAACTTTAAAAAACGCGCGTTTTTTAAAGGTAACCATGACAACATCAACAAATCGAGAAACGTGAAGTCTAAATGACAAATTTGTGATTATTGATCTGACTGACACCTTGTAACGTCAAATAAAATATTACTCACGATTCGTTCATTTATATGTGCTCCTCCATCCATTTGATGAACTTTTCATATTCTTTTTTATATATATCACTGAATTTTTGCGGTATTAACCGCGATTCTGCCTCACTATTCAAAAAATCGATATTCGAATAATTCATTTTTGAGCTCTGGTGACAACAAATATTGATCTTTGGTAACAAATTGCAAATGAATGTTTTTCTCATTTCCATGACAACGAAAGGTATACTGATGTCACATCACGAATTCAACGTTCTTGCATTATTAGTTCTTATATCTATTTTTTGTAGTAATAATACCAGTATATATGATTTCAAAGTGCACCAATAAAAAAAAATAACGTAAAGTATTCGTGGATAACTGGTCTTAAAAACACTTGCTCTATTTCGAGCACTCCGGCTGCGCCGTCGTGCTCGAAAAATCGCGCGTGTTTTAAAGCCCTTTTTATCCACTTATACTTTAATATACTATTATTGGCAATATAAATACAATTTTAGATGGTTACAATGAATAAAGTAATCATAACGATAAGTGTAGAACACTTCTTGACATGTTTTTTTGGGTAACCTTCCACAGTCTGAAAATGAAAATATAATCAGGAAAATCTATACAAGTGTAGAAAGGGCAAACTAATTAGTTCACCCCAATAAGGTATTGCGTTCACCAAATTATATTTCCCATAGAAAAATGATTCAATTAGTCAATAACTTGTCGTTTTCAGACTGTGGAAGGTTACCCAAAAAACATGTCGAGAAACGTTGTTCCTCCACACGTTGTTTCGCAGAAAAATAGGGAATTTTAAGAAAATATATGATTAAATAAATGTACAAAAATAACTAGTTAAAAAGTTCATAATAACACAATGTTATAAAACAACATGCACTAAATATAATTGAAATCTAGTATACGTAATAAAACAATTAGTTCGTATTCCTCACGATACAATAAATAAAATTATTCATAAATAACTAAATAAGAGCACAGGATTAAAAGTTAAATGAGACACATATGACTGATGATTACAATAGTATACTATGAGTGAAGGTGTTGAAAATAAATTTAAAATGAGATTAAAATGTGGACATAAAGGAATAAGAGAAGATATTAATATAAGTGATTACAGGAGGGAAGGTATATCATAAGTAATCTAATCTGAGAAAGTAGATAATTTCTGGAGGACAATTACATTACATTAAGTTTGTAGGATATTCTCGTCCCAGTTCAAAGATATGGGACTGCAGTGATTTTTCAAATTTGTATATAATTTTGGTTTCTTTGATATGGTGTGGAATGGTATTGTATAGATTAGGGGCTAAGAATGAATAAGAGCGTTGACCAATTGCTTTCAGCGCTAGAGGTATTTGCTGTGACTGTTTTTGTCTAGTATTGTAAGGATGTTTGGGAAGTTTTTTTGTCCTGTGATATCTATCGACAGCTTTGTAATAATAAAGTTAGCGAATATCCAATACCTCGGATTGCAAAAAAAGTTCATTGGATGAAAATGATCTATTTTACACGCTTTTTATTAGCTTCACTTGTATGTTTGTTTGTTTGTAACCGACTCCTTTGGACTTGACTTTCACCCACTTCCAGACGTCCGAATGATTTGAAATTTGGTAGATATACATAATTCCGGTGACAATGCATTAAGAAAAAATTATGTGAAAAAAACCGAAATGGCGGCTCCAATATGGCGGACGAGTTTTGTGATTATGGTCCGATTCGCTTCAAAATTGGTATCTGATTTTCGTGGCGGAGATTATGATTCTTCGTCAAAATTGAGAAATTCAAGATGGCGGCTCCAAAATGGCGGACGAGTTTTGTGATTATGGTTCGATTCGCTTCAAAATTGGTAACTGAGGGTTTTCGTGGTCGGAGATTATGATTCTTTTGTCAAAATTGAAAAATTCAAGATGGCGGCTCCAAAATAATGGACGTGTTTTGTGATTATGGCGATTGCTTCAAAATTGGTAACTGAGGGTTTTCGTGGTCGGAATTATGATTCTTTTGTCAAAATTGAAAAATTCAAGATGGCGGCTCCAAAATAATGGACGTGTTTTGTGATTATGGTCCGATTTTATTCAAAATTAGTATGTGGGGGTTTTTGGGGTCGGAGATTTTTATACGTTACACGCAATATGGACTAAAATGTTAAAAATAAAATTATAGTTTAAAAAAACTAAAAAAACACGCCTATATAGCAATGAAGACTAAAAAGTTAAAAATAAATAATAGTTTAAAAAAACTAAAAAACACGCTTTCATAGAAAACTAAACTGAAGAAATAGAAAATAAGAAAAAAATGTATTTTATTTAAAAAAAAGCGTGGGGTGCATGGTATCAATAATTATATAGTACATTACACACCTAGGGCAGTAAAGTAAGAAATGTCTCAGATCACAGGTAGGTAATTGATACCATGCACCCCACGCTTTTCTTAAAATAAAATATTTTTTTTATTTTCTATTTTTTCAGTTTGGTTTTCTATAAAAGCGTGTTTTTTAGTTTTTTTAAACTATTATTTATTTTATAAATGATTTTGAGGTGATGTTTCTGCATTATTTGCAAGGGGTGTAAATGACTTGAAAAATATTGGAAGCGTTTCAGGGATGTAACCATTTCGGTATAGAATACGCAGAATTTATGTGTTATTTTGTGAAAAATAATGTTTATTTTTGAGTTTTATGTAAGATTGAAATGAGCAACTCGACTGTTAATTCCTATGAATGTGTTTTTTTTCTTTGAATAATAAGTTTATTTATATTATGATACCTACCTATATTTTTGAGAATATTTTGAGTCATATAGTTCTATTAGGCTTGTTATAGAACAATAATTATTATTGTCTAAAATATAAATGTATCTACAAGTTGCTTTTGAATCAACATTTTTTCATTGTTCCTCTTATTAACTACCTAGGCTGACTATAGGAATAATAGCGGCTGACATCAGATTTTTCATGGCTGACTATAGGGAATTTGGTATAATTTTTATAGAAACTATAATATAAAATATACCTTCTCAATTCGAAAGAATCTTCCTGAACTGAAATATGATCTGAACTGTTTCCAAGAGAAATATTTTTTTACAAGTACTTGTAAAATTATATTTCTTTAGGTGGCTGACTACTGGCGAATTTGCTTACGTACGTTTTCCCAATATCAATTGCAGAAGCATAAAAAAGTCTTGCGGCGAAATCCTGTGAGCAGCAGTGGCGGAGATAACTAATTTTATTTAGATATATTTTAATATCCTAAAACGTATTTCGGTCGGCACACACCAAGACCACAGACGCTACTGGTTTTTAATCTTTCAGAGCTATTGAAACACAAATATAACGCGTGATGTATGATGCATTGATGTCCGACTTGATTGGCCCAGACGAATCGGTTGTAGAACAGACAGCAGTCACTCAAGTCCACGTTGACCAGCGGGCTCTTTGTGCCGACGGAGACTGTATACAAGTAGTACAGATTATTTTTCGTTCCGTTTCTTCGCATAAACGCTCGTGTTAGCGAAGTGAGTTTTTATTTGCTCCCTATAGAAACAGCTTCTGCAATTGATATTGGATGGACTATACCTAGGTATAGTCTATCCAATCAAGTCGGACATCAATGCTTGCAGGTGTGTCTATACGATGGGAGGTCATAACACACGCGTTATATTTGTATTTTAATAGCTCTGAAAGATTAAAACCAGTAGCGTCTGTGGTCTTGGTGTGTGCCGATCGAAATACGTTTTAGGATATTGAAATATCTAAATAAAATTAGTTATCTCCGCCACTGCTGCTCACAGGATTTCACCGCAAGTCTTTTTTATGCTTCTGCAATTGATATTGGGAAAACTATAACAGCAGCGCTAAAATGGCAAGCAAATTTTGCCAAGTAACTAACGTCCAATGTGACTCAAAATCGCGATTCAAGGTGGTGTTATTCGAAATTGAAGATTGCGATGGAAACAGAGCCAATTCAAAAAATGCTGAATCAATCATGGAATAATCGTCATTGCATCGATACGTTGATATTTCAGGAACATGTGGATTATCGAAATCCACAAACTTTACGAAACAAACGTAATCCTGAGAGTACGAACGAGCCTCCCGTTTTCAATCACCTTCATTTCCATTCATAAATCCCGGAAGCATCCCTCACCCTTTCGCTAAGAAACCAATGCACTGTGATCCCAAGGGCGCGCAAGCGTGCGTCCCGCGCCCCGCGCGTCGTTCCATCCCGCTGTCATTGGCCTCGCGGTCGCGAGTGCGCCACATTATGACACATTGAGAACTCCCGCGGCAACTTGAATGGGTTCATACGCATCGAGGGGAATGTGTGCGCTAGCCGGGAAATATGTAGGCGACTCTTTTTTTTGTCGTGTCGATGATGAATGAAGGAACGGGGTAGGCGTGAGCTGGTAAGGAATTCGATTTTGTAGGTCAGCTCCGGCTTTCAGATTGGACGGCTTTAATCGCTTTGGCATGCGTCAGGTGGATGATGAAACGCAGTCTTGTAGTAAAGTGAGTGTGATAGACAAGGAGGATTAATAAACACAAAGCAAGTGATTCGGATTATGTTTTTTGGAACACATTCATTGATTTTGCTAACCCGAGGTAGATATTAAGCCGAAATAAAAGCGTTTGCTACATTTCGTTGATCTCACTATCTTGTTAATGAGTGAGTAGGTACCATGATTTTTTTGTTTTCGAAGTAAAGTCGTGGGCAATGTCATAAGTGTGAAAATATGAATAGGGTGTTCATGAAATAAGATGTGGAATCATCTGCGACTGAAAGATACAATTTAGTCACTATCTTCCATCGTTCAAGATAACCTCCAGGGTGGTATTCATGTTGAAAAGTTAAAAATCTACGACAAAAATGAAGTTATTTTTGTAATATCTAACAGAAAACTACTTCCCGGCAAAAACCATATATATATATATATATATATATATAGTACCTGGGCGACCGAGCTTTGCTCGGCGTGTTTTTTTTTTCGTAAAATCGTGTTTTTTCAGAGATACTAATTTAGATAAATTTGAAATATTCTGATAATGTTATAACGTCATCTCATATAGGTGTCTTTCCTGAAAAAACGCGCTTTCACACTAAAAATCATTTTTTCATAGCCTTACCTAACCTACCGGTATTCCACGTCGTAGTTGAAACTGGTGGATTCGCCGATTCGCCCGTTCTACCAGACGTCGTAGTTGAATCTGGTGGATACGCCAGTTTTAACATAACCTACCATAAAAAAATATTTTTTGTATGAAATCGCGTTTTTTTCAGGAAAGACATCTATACAGGGTGATTCAAAAAAACTTTGATACAAGGGGTGATTCCCCACAATATTCTAATATGAATTGACCGAATAAATATATGTTCGGAAACGCTCTGTTTCCAAGATACAGGGTGTTAAAGTTTTATTTTCGTTTTTTTCAAATAACTTCCGAAATACTGACCTTAATAAAACGAAAATGGGTATGGAGAGGTTTTTTGAGGTGTTGAATGCGAACCTGATGTTATTATTGCTCTTACTCGTGGGGGGCGCCACCTAGACGTCTTTTTCTTTCTTGAAGATCCATAACTTTTTTGAGCGTACTTCTAGCACATTTTTCAGTAGCAAATTCAATTCCTCTATCATATCTACGTAAAAAAACTACCCCTGTTACAAGTCTCTGTAAGCAACCGTTGTCTAGATATTTGGACTTGAAAATTTCAAGTCGATTATTTGATAATCGATGCGTGTTGAAGTTATTACCATTATTTTGCAATTTTCACAAGAATACTTTGGTTTATTGTAGGGGGCGCCACCTATTCTATTTATTTTTACTCGTTTGAAATAGTTATTTTTGTATCAAGGGTGCAAAATCTGTATTTGTTTTAATAAAATTTGCAAGAAATATCAACATTTTATTTCAAGAAATTTTTAATATGTTGTATAAAATAAAATAAAGGAAACTGAATTGAATTCAAATAAATTGTTCAAAGTGTCCACCTTCAGCGAAGATACAGGCATTCAGTCTTCTAGTCATTGAATCTCGTACCCGCTCGAAAATTATTGGTGTGTTTCTTATTGTTTCACAGGCGTCTACTATTCGGTTTCTTAGATCTGCTTCGTTCGCTACTGGAGTTTTATAAACTAGTGACTTAGATAGATCTGGGGACCTTGGTGCCCACGCCTGGTTAGGTTCTTCTACACCTCTACCGATCCAACGATTTGGATAGACAGTGTTAAGGAATTCCCTGGCTACAACGCTAAAATGGGCCGGAGCCCCATAATGCATAAACCACAGCGGATACGAATTTCTAATGGTACATTCTGAATTAGTCCCGGCAATTCATTTTCTAAAAAGTATCTGTAAGTTGCGCCACTCAGTCGGAACGGAAGAAAGAAATATCAATTATTGCCTCCCATACATTTACAGAAAATTGGTACTGATAATGTCTTTCACTAACTGCGTGCGGATTTTCCAGAGCCCAAACATGGTTGTTATGAAAGTTTGTGATAGTATTTCGTGAGAAGTTTGCCTCGTCCGTGAAGAGTACATATCTTAAAAATTAAGGATTTCCAGCCAATTTTCTCAAAAACCACTGACACATAGTATTGCGTTGGGGAAAGTCTCGTGGCAAAAGAGCTTGTACCCTTTGAATATGGTATGGATAAAATTGTTGATCGTGGATAATTCTCCAAACTGTGGACTGAGTAGAATTGAGAGCTTCAGCAATTATTCTTGTACTTTATGGATTCTCCTCGAGAGCTTCTTCCAATTCTGGGGTTCGGACTGCTCGTGGTCTTCCAATAATATCAGCTGCCCTCTTAAAGCTACCTGTATCTGCCAAACGACGGTGGAAACTGGTAAATGTTGAAGCTGAAGGCAGTACTCGATTAGGAAATCGCTCCTGGTTAATACGTCTTGCTTCGCGCGCATTGCCATTCGCAAGGCAATAAACGAAATGCATATCGGCTAAATGAGCATTATTGTTTAAATAATCAATTTTTTCAAATTTAATGTTTTAAAACTTACAGAAACTTTAACAAAAGAACAAAACGTTTAACTGTCACATAATATGTAATTACCAAAACTACTTACTTAAACGTCAAATTCATTTCCTAAGCATTATTGTGGAAAATGCAAAATAATGGTAATAACTTCAACACGCATAGATTATCAAAAAATCGACTTGAAATTTTCAAGTCCAAATATCTAGACAACGGTTGCTTATAGCGACTTGTAACAAGGGTAGGTAGCTTCTTTACGTAGATATAATAGAGGAATTAATTTTATACTGAAAAATGTGGTAGATGTACGCTCGAAAAAGTTATGAATCTTCAGAAAAGAAAAAGACGTGTAGTTGGCGCCCCCTAAGAGTAAGAGCAATAATAACATCAGGTTCCAATTCGACACCTCGGAAAACTTCTCAATACCAATTTTCGTTTAATTAAGGTCAGTATTTCGAAAGTTATATAAAAAAAACAATTCTAACACCCTGTATCTTGGAAACGAAGCGTTTCCGGACATATATTTATTTGGACAATTCATATTAGAACATTGTGAGGAATCACCTCCTGAAGTTTGTCAAAGTACTTTTGAATCACCCTGTATAGTTAAAAATACAGTTCATTTATTTCATTAAAATCGCTAAAAGAACAAATTACCCGTGAGATTGTTCACAACGATCAGTTCACTGGTCAACAAGGTTCAGGTAAGGGTGGAACTTATGTTTCGATATTATTTATTATGTTCACACTACTTTTGTCAAAGTACTTTTGAATCACCCTCTATAGCCGTTTCCGAGATAGCCAAAATATAAAAATATACAAGAATTGCTTGATTAAAGATATATAGGGATAGTAGTTTTTTCGACTGAAAATTCGTTAATGGATAAATGTGTTGAGCAGGTTCTGCAGTCAATGTTGAAAGAAAAATATACTCTTTTTTCTGTTCGAGCTTTCGAGAACTTTATTCCGTCGTCTTCAGGAACTCTGAATTACAATGGTGAGTGTTAGTGAAAAGGTACCTACATTATAAGGTGGTTCGTACTTACGAAAGTTGAGGTTATAAGAGAAGCTAAACCAATTATACATAGAATCATAGTTGTTTCACTTCTAACATGATTGAGAAGATATATTTGTTGAAAGACAAAGGATTGTGTTTTTCTTTGTACATATAAAATATTCAGTAGGATACAGCAACAGAATTAAAAACATTTGTGACAGTGACTTTTGACATAATGCAGAGTTGCCAATAGTTTAGTAGGTGGCGCTCGGTACGTGCAAGGATGTTCTCATGTCTTGATTGTGATTGTTATTATTGTAGGTACTCAAAACTTTTGCAGATTCGTGATCAGGACTCCTTATTTCAATTCTGAAAAATGTGTATTTGTTTTACATCTCATGGAAACCTCCACGCGTATTCTAATGATCGCTAGATATGCCGAAGGTGAGACTAAATATTTTTTGTGGTTGACCTGATTGACATACACTGCATGTATGGACCGATGGAAATACCCATTTCTAAAAAAAATATCATTAGGAGGTGAGATAAGCTCAAATTTTTAGAGATTCGTTATTGGAGTGACATACACTGCGCGCCAGCAGCGATATTATTAGGAGGCGAGATAAGCTCATTTTTTTTACAGATTCGTGATCAAGACATCATATTTGGTACCATAACACATTTTTGTTAAAAAAAAATGGTTCTGAGATAACCAAATTTGTCTCACTTTTCATGGAAATTACCCGCATTTTTCGTAATTATTGCAGTAGAATTTTGAAATTCTCTCGATCGGTAGATATAGCAGAGATGAACTTTAATAGTTTCTGGGATTGAGCTGAGTGACATACACTGCGCGTCAGGAGCGATGGAAATACCCATTTTTACACAAAAATATTAGGAGGCGAGATAAGCTCAAATTTGTATAGCAAATTCCGTGCCAATATACATTTTTGCTTATTTTTTGAATTGATGTGGACGATACTTGATGGAAATCTACATTGAAGATAATAAAAAACACCCACTTCACTAAATGATTATCAATAAACTGGGTTAATAAAACCACGATACGTGTTTTGCTATACAATACCTTTTTCAGGTAGAGACTGAGTATTATATCCATCTGAAGTAGCTATTGTATAGCGAAACACGTGTCGGGTTTTGTAAATCCAGTTTAGTGAAAATCATTTAGTGAAATAAGTAGGTGTTTTTTTTTTTTTTTTCCCCAAATTTTTTAATATCAGGCTTTCATTCACGGATTCGTGATCAGGATATCGAATTTAATACCAATAAAAACATTTTTGCTGAAAAATTTTCAGCTCTGAGAAATCCGAATTGAGGGGATGAGAAGCCAAGAGGTACAAGTGACAACTCCATCATTTTGTGAAAACGCAATTCAAAGTAAAATTATTCGGATAAATTCCCGTCCGTATAAGTCACTTGAATTCCTTGGCTTCTCACCCCCCTCAATTTGTCTTATGAAAACACCATCGAGAAATGTGAAATAAATTTGGATTTTTCAGAACAGGATTTTATCTGCAAAAATGAGTATTGGTATTAAATTTGATGCCCTCATGACAAATCCGTGTTTATTTTAAGCTTATTTTATCTGTATTTCCATCGACCCTGGCACGCAGTGTATGTCACTTAGGTTAACCCCAGAAAATATATAAGCTCATCTCTGATATATCTACTGATCGGAGTATTCCAGAAATGTTCTCAAATAAAAACGGATGATACGGGGGTGGTTCCATAAGAAGTGGGACAAATTCGGATTTTTCAGAGCAAAAAATTTTCCAGCGAAATTGTGTATTGGTAATAAATTTGATGTGCTGATCACGAATAGGTAACAATTTTGAGGTTATATCTTCTCCTAATATTATTTTTCGTAGAAATGGGTAGCTCCATCGCTCTCCTGGTGCGCAGTGTATGTCACTCAGGCCAATCCCAGAAAATACTTGAGTTCATCTCTGGTATATCGGCCGGGTCGTGAGAAATTCATAATTCTATTTCAAAATTACGGAAGGTACGAGGGTGTTTCTATGAGAAGTGAGACAAATTCGGATTTTTCAGAACTGAAAAATTTTCAGCACAAATATATGAAGTTTGGTCCTAATCGTGAAAATTTTGAGTTCTTGCCTCCTAATATTATTTTTCGCTAAAATCGGAAATTCCATCGCCCATGGCGGGCAGTGTATATAACCTAAGTCAACCCCCAGAAAATATTTAGGTTGCTCTCCGGTATATCTACCGATTGTGAGAATTTCAGAATTCTACTTGAATAATTACGGAAGATACGGGTGTCTTTACAAGAGAAGGGAGACAAATTCGGATTTTTCAGAACTGAATGCCTAGTTTTTAATCATTTTGCATTTAGATCGGTGCCGGCGCCAGAAAGTTCAAAAAGCCTCTGAACGTGATGGAACTGCTTCATCTTCTAGAAGCAGACCTCTCAGATAGAGAATTATGCAGTGACAACAGTGGTAAAGATCTAGGTTGGGGTAGAGATTGATAACGAAGATAAAAATCACAATTTTATAAAAAATGTAGGCTGCTAATCTTGAGACTGAAGAACAAACTGAAGTTTTGGAAGCTGATAAAACAAGAATCTTGTGATCCATTGAAAGGTGTAAATGCTCATTTTGAAAATACGTCAGAGTATATTTGTTTAGCTAAGCAGATCCGAAGGGTAACAAAAGCCGAAAAAGACAGTTGGAATATAAGTCTTAAAATAGTGAACATACACAATAAAAGAGAGAGCTTAAAGTAAATACCAGATTCAAATAAATTGTAGTTCATTCTCAAATGCAAGAAATCCACTCCCATTGATTTGATGCTAGCTGTTATGAGTATTCCATTGAAAACCTGACTGCATTACCTTTCAATGATTTTTGTTTATAAAATGTTGAAAGGACAGTTACCTGCTTGTTTTAATCAATTCGTCACATTTAATATCAAGTTCCCAATTATCAGGCTCGAGGTAGTTTACATTTCCATGTAAATTGAACCAACTACAAAAAAACATGAATTCTTTATTATACAAAGGATTGATTCAATATAACAATCTACCCATTCATATCAAGGAAAGTGTAACATTGAGTTCATTTAAATATAATCTTCTGGGGTACTTCAATGAAAACTAAAGTTCTTCATTATATATCGTCATTATGTATCTGTATTCCTGTTTCACGAAATATTGTCTTTTATTAACAGCAGATGTTTATGCTTTTAATAGAATAATACATAATAATCATAAGAATTTTTCTATAGTAGGATTTCTATTTATATGAAGATATTATTATCATTATATTGGTTACAATGTATTCGAATGAATACGTATTTTTTTTAATAGAGATGAAAAATTAAAAAATAATTCAATTGCTTGTGACACAGACTTGAAAAATCGTGACTGAAAGAAATCAAATATAAGAGGTCATTTGAATATTACGATATTTCAAAAACGTGATAAGATGAAAGAGGTGGGCATGGTAAAGTATGAGTGGGCTGAATAGTTATCCATTCAAATGTGGGATTGATGGTCTCGCTGCTTCGAGTCGGCAGCATTGTAGATGATTATTTGGATTTTTCTTCTTCTCCTCGGATGCTGGTCTCATCGCCAGCTGCACCTCAGCCTCTTGGGTATTTTGTGCCTTCCGGTTTTGTTTTACAGCACCCACTCCGAAACCTAGTCCTCTGTATTAGTCTGTACAGGTTCTTCACCGGTTGACTGTTCGGGAGTTAGCCTTGGCTGTCCAAATATTGCTTGCCTTTTACGGTCTAGTGCCTAGCATAGAATACGGAAGTATTTATCCCCAGTGAGGTGCTCAGTTAGGAGTTTCTCCCCTCACTGTATATTTCCGCACCTGTTCCTTCCTTAGTCTTGGATCCGTCTGTGTACCAGATTCTCTCTCTAGGTTTGCTCTTGTTGCTGTCATCTGTCCATTCTCTTCGATCTTGCATATTCACTTCGAAGTTAGTTTCGAAAAAGTACCTAGGAGTTGTGTGGTACGTTGGTCCATTTCAAGAATGTTACCTTCTACTATTTCCTTTATCTCGTTGTGATCCCATCTGTTGCAGGTATTTTGTAGTCTTAGAAATCCCATTCTTGCCTCCCCCATGATGGTTATATCAATCGGGGGAAGATCCAGGAGTACTTCAATGGTGTTGTTTTCATACCCCCCGTTATGCTGAGGCAGGCAAGTCTTTGTACCTTGCTCAACTCAGCCACGGCTATTTTGTGGGTTATCTTTGTCCAACCTACTAAATAATTGTAGGTGATTATGGGTTTCACCGCAATGTTGTATGTCCAATACTGCATTTTGGGACTTGGCCCTCTAGCTTCCTTCTTCGGGTAAAAGCAACAATGGTTTTGGAGGGTATGATATTTAAACCCTCTTCATTTATCAATGTATTGACCAAATTTAAGGCCGTTTGCATTATCTCCCTAACTGTGGTGATTTTTGTCCATTCCTTTCTATTGTGACTAGCATGTCCTCCAACACCAGGTTCCAGAGCAGTGTAGACACTACACCTTCTTGCGGACAACCCCTGGTGACTTTGGCTGCCAGTGTTTCACCTACTTGAGAGGAAGATATTATTCTTCTAGTCTCATTGGAGCCTTTTCATCTGAATTGTCTTGAGTTTAGAGATGTATTATTGAATGTTTTGGAATGCACCCAGCAAGACTTCTTTGTTCCTCAGAGCAGTTTCCACCTTCTTTACGAGTTGGTGTAATGCTGTTTTTGTAGATTTGCCTGTTGTGTAGGTATATAGGTCCTTGTATTTGGAATGTTGGTACAAAAATAGGCGTGAGAGTTGTGAGGATGTGTTCCATCGACATAAATTGGTGGAAAAAAATTGTGTTTATGAACATGGAGAATTCACAGAATCTTGAAGACTCGTTGTTAATTCAACACAAAAAAAGTATTTTCGAATTTCATAATCAAATCAGTATAGTAATTAGCGCACATATCTTAGCAATTAATTGTATTGACGTATAACTTTAACTAGAGTTAGTGAGTACTTATCGTGAAGTTAGTTTGTATTAATCACTTTATTAAAGTGCTCAAATAAATCCTTAAATTCTGTTTGAGTAATTCACCAAGAGAAACCAATAAGGTGATAGAGTTTTTGAAACGTAGTAACATGCTGAAAGAAATGCATAAGGCGGCCATTGACCATAGTCGCTAATTAAAAAAAATCCTAGAAATCACGAATATTGTTTTTACATTTTCCTCGCCTTGTCTTATATTCCATTAAAAAAATCACACCAAAAACTATACATAATATTGAAGAACAAACCTGATTTTTTTAATGTTACTGGAATCGAAATTACAGAGATGGCCATGCTAATTTGTAATTTTTGTTCAAACAATTATTTGATTTGACGTTCATTGATTAGTCGACGTGACCCATTACAGCTAGATCTGTCAACAAAACGACAAGGACAAGATTTCTCAAACAAGAATAGATCCAATAAAATACAGAACACGTTTTAAATGAACAGTATTTGATTGACTACATCATTTATCACTAAGAAACTGATTTGTCCTGTTGAAATTTTGGCTACATGTATGGATAATAGTAGAGATTGTTCAATACGACCATCGTCACTGGAAAACAAATCCTAAATATTGTTACAAATGTGGGGTTCGTTTTTATTAAAATACTTGAATTAATAATGTCTGTTTATTTCCACTTGACCATGACACAACACAATACTGTACTCTGGCAATAATAACTCAATTACGGTTTACTACTGAGATATTTCGTACTATACTCTAACTCGCTCACTCTCATCTAGGTCATTAATGCCGAAAACATTCGTTACTGTCGTTCGTCATCTTTTTTCGAAGTCGCTAGATTGGTCACGATTATTCCAGACCTTTTTCATGGAACCCTTACATCACGCTAGATAAACATGCAGTTGCTTATTATATTCGGCAATGGTGTAGTGTATTCGGGTTTGTATCACAGCTTCCTCTATAATTTTGATCATCCGTATCAAAGTTATCGGTTCACCATGATAGCGTTTCAGTCTTTCCAGATGAACAACCCTCATGTTAGCCCTATAGCTGCGTTGGATTCTATAAACCACATCGCTGATCTTCTTCACCTCGTACGTCCCTTCCCAAAACGGTGTTAGTTTTGGAGATACATCTTTCTTCCGACGTGGGTTGTACAGCCAAACCTGTTCACTTTCTTTGAATCCCTCTGAATTAGCTTTCTAATCATAACGAACTTTCATCCTGTCACTTGCCAGTATCAACCTATTCCGAGCTGTTTCGTGGATTTTCAACATGCTGTCCCTCAGTTTGTCTGCATAGACTTGCAATCAACCTCTTGCTTGGTGATCCAAACACCAAGTCACAGGGCAATCGAGATTTTTTTCCGTGTATAATGCTAGCCGGGGTAAGCTTGGTCGAATCGTGTACGGCTGCTCTGTATGCCATGAGAATAAGTGGAATGTGTCTGTCCCAGTCCTTTTGATGTTTTCAGACATCCTTGGAAAAGTTCTTCCATAGTTCGGTTGAATCTTTCCACCATGTTATCCGACTGGGGGCGGAGCGCTGTAGTTCTGGTCTTGCTGATTACCCATCAGCTTACAAAATTTTCTTGAGACACTCCATTGGAACTCCGAATCTTGAGAACTAATGAGCTTGATAACGTGGATGCCTCCTGGTCTAGAATGGCATAGTCTTCTACCTATTTGCTAAATTAGTCCATGGCAATAAGGATGTATTTGTTACCATCATCGGTCCCAGGAAATGGTCCAGCTACATCAATGGCAATCCGGTCGAATGGAGCACCTACGTTGTTTTGGACACTGCCTGTTCTTTTCCAATGTCTCATTGACTCCCAGATGTCTTCCTGATTTACCTTCATGAATATATTTTCACCTATCCTCTTCCTGGGTAACACCAATTGGGAAATAGACGACCTCTTATCAGCTGACTTCCATACCCGTTTCACTAGACCATTTTCAACAAACAGGGAATCCATTGTGTCCATATTGCCGTGACAATGGGATCTCTATCCGAAATATCTCTCCAGGAGGGTCCGCCAGTTACATCCTCTTTCCAATGTAGAAAATCCACAATGTTTGGTTCGTTTTCCTGGTCCTGTCTCATGTGTGCGGTAGTCCAGTCGTCCTCCGGTAAAAGCCTTGTTTGTCTGCATTACTATTTGGTCGTTCTAGGCGATGTTTGGTACTGGGATGGCACTGGTTCATCTTTTCGGTATTGGGATGGCACTGGTTCATATGTTCTCTGATGGGCAGATTATCAGTAGTTCTTCTATCTCTGTTGACTTGGATAACCCTGGGAGCTTCGCTTTCACTAGCCCGCATGCCTCCCAATCCAGTTTCTCGGTGTCTGCCCTAAAATTTATTAGATGAACCGGTCGTCGTCGGTGAGTAGGAACGTGCGGGTGTCTTCCAAGATGATGAAGGGGCAACCTCACTCTGCAATCTCTTTGAGAATGTCCGCTCCTACCACACTTGAGGCAGTTTCCTCTTGATCATCTTGGCGCTCCTGTCTTTGCGGATGAATAGGAACGTGGGGGTCGCCTCCAAAATCATAACAAACGTGGTGGAACCTCACCCTGCAATCTCTTTGGAAATATCCGCCCCTACTACACCTGCAGCAGTTTCTTCTTGTCTGATTGTTTGTACTGTTATTCTTGGGTTCGAGTTCATTCTGTATTCATCTTAGCATCTGTCCTATGTTGTCGCTTGGTTTCTCCCCCTGAAGTGGTTCTTCAATCGATACCAATATTACTTTCGGCCTTGAGGTGTTGGAAGCCGCTCCCACTTCCAAGGAACGAACTAGAATATTTCTTGAAGTCTGTGGTCCTTTGTATTTCAATATCTTTCAATCCGTTGGTGAATACCTGCTCCCAGAACTGTCCCTTGAAATCCTCCGGGACCTTTGGGTGAGCAGGCTGGATCAGCCTCTGTACGTTTGCTTCAAACTCCTGTAGACCCCCACCAGATGTCTGCACTCGTGTTTCCAACTGTACCCGGTACAACTGTTCTCGATCTTGGTCGCCGTATCTCAATTCCAGAGCAGCATTCCTGCGATACTAGTCTTCCGGGATAATCTGTATCATTGCCAAAGCAGGTCCCCTCAAAGCCACTATAAGTGCAGTAGCCTTTTGTTCATCATCCCATCCATTGGCTGTTGCCGCAGCTCCAAACTGTGTACAATATAGAGACCATGGCGACTGTCCATAAAAAATCGGGGGCTTCACGGAATTGTTCGATGTTGCTACGCTGTCGCGACGAAGCAACTTTATTTTCTAATCATTTCAAATGTTGTGTTGTTTTCTGTTGCACCATCTACACTTCTTTCTTTGCTTCTTCTCGTACAGCACCGACTTCTTCCTTCAGTTTCGCGAATAATCTGCTCGATAAATGCTTTCTGTTGTTCTCTTTCTCTATTTCCTTCTTTTTTCCGGATTTTGTTTTGCTACCGTTCCTCTTCCTTTTGTCGATGTTTCCCTCTATCGACATTTCTCCTCGTCTTGTTTTTCTCTCTGCCGTCGTTTTTCATTTTCTTGTTTATCCATTTGTTTTTCTTTCAGCATCCACCTCTCTTGCTCGGCAAACTGTTGCTTGATCATTTTTACTTTGGCCTCTATGTCGTTGTAGGCTGTATTTCTCGTATTCGCCATCAGTTGTTCTCTAATCACTAAAATCTTCACATCTGATATCAGCTCTTAGGAAAACTGGGGCTCGTCTATTTAAAATACCCGACTAATTAATGTCCGTTTATTTCCACTTTACAATTACACACCCAATACCGTATTCTGACAATAATAACTCAATTATAGTTTACTACTGAAATATTTCGTAAAATACTCCAAATGTCTCCCTCGCCGGTTGGGAGGACTCTTATATAGGTCATTAACGACTAAAACATTCGTAAAGGTCGTTAATCGTCCTTTCTCGAGGTTGCTAGACTGGTCCCAATTATTCCAGACTGTTTTCTTGGAATTCTGACATCACGCTAGATAAACATGAGGTTGCTTATTGTCTTAGGCAGTGGCGTAGTGTATTCGGGTTCGTAACAATATGATAATTATATTGAGCCATCGGGGTACACATATCAGGTAAAATAAACTAAAAGCAAAAAATAAAATGAACCTTTTTAGTCTTAATAACTAAGTTCCTAAACTAATGTAAGAAACTAATTTTGAGTCGGCGCCAAACAAACAAACAAGCAAATTGATTACCTAAAGCGTAAAATGATGGTAATGGGGTGCGTGGCGGCTAATTTCTATGACTCTAATTTCAGAACTAACTGTACTTTCACTTTCACCCCCTTCTCACCCACCTTTTCACCCCTTCAGGGATGGAATATAAAAAAAATATGTTGTCAAAATTTTAGCTCTTAGGTCCAGCGGTTTGATCTGGGCGTTGATCGCATATCAGTTAATCAGTGAGTCAGTTAGTCAGGACGTGTAGGCTAAGAGCGGGCTGCAGAAAACCTGGCCAATCGAGTAACAGAATTAAAAGGTTTTAAAATTTTAGTACTCACAGCAAACATGAGAAAAATCATTGACTGCCTGGGCAAAAGTGGTGCATAAGTTTTTTAGGTCATTTTTTTCAGAAAAAGCAGCCATACCAATGTAGCAACAGATTGGTATTAGTTTCAATAGAAATTATTTGAGTTGCAGATGATTCCACATCGGATTTTGTGAACACCCTATTCATATTTTCGAACAAATCGATCCCCTGACAGGTTATACATGTCAAGAACACACTGATTTCAAAGTGTCACAATGTTTCTAACATTTTTCCAAAGTGAGATTGCTCCTAGAAAATGTGTTTCCCCATTCTTCTGGTCTCTCTGATGATCGTGGAAGTAGGAAATATATTTTCTTCGACAAAAATGTATTGAAGACCTAGTGAATGCGATGCCAGTCTCACTTAAATGTTTCTGGTGACTGCTTCTTCTTGGAAAACATTTTTTTTCCGTACAATTCATCTATTTGAATTCTTAAGACTGGAATGAAATATCAAATAACAATCTGAATGAAAACACTTTATTTCACTTTGAGTTTTTTTCTTTTTAGTTAGGGTCCTTCCAAAATATCTATCAGATGTAGTTCAATGTCCAGCGTGTCTTTAGCTGGGGGAGTAGTTGTTTTCTTGTTAATAGATATTCACAAAAAATAACTTCATTTTTGTCGTGGATTTTTCAATTCACAAATGTCATTATCCTTTTGTTTCGTGTGTTGCCATTCCACACCTCACCCCTCCACTTAGTATGGCTGTGGCTGACACACAAACAGAAGGAGTATAGACGGCGGGCGACGCCATTATGTATGCAACCATGACATGCCATTACCCACGCAACGATGAATTGATCATACGCCTGTGAAACATATGGTGGAACCCCCTTGGGGTATCGTGATGATGCATCATATTTACATACGATATATAATAGAGAGAGATGCGTTGTCAAAACGTAATGGATGGATTGGATTGTAGGTTGTGAGACATGTAATAGATATTGAGAGCTGTTCCCTCTCACACCTGCTGTATCTTTTGATGTGTTTTTCTATAAACATTTATTCACATTGTTTGTGTTTTCTTATTGATGGAATCTCTCAATTGAATAATGACCCACTTATCGGTTCTTATTTAACACATGTACCCATTTTGAACGACAAAACAATTTACATTTGGTTGAGAGCTGATCCCATGATGCAGTTTGGGGGTAGGGGGCTGGTGTTCCTTTTTTTACAAACTTTTATTTAACTTCAGATTTTTTTGTATGTTTAGTTCAAATTTTACAAAGTTTTTAGGTTTGTAACTTAACCGCCTCCTCCCGTGGTCAAGTATCGACGAGATATCGACGGAACTATCCGTTGTAAACAACTTACATATTTTATTGATTAATAAAGCAGTCATTGTGCATATCTAATTGTAGAATATTTTATCCTGTATAAACAACTAATATTCGACATCCTAAATATTCGTTTCATTACATTCACTTTGTATTATATTACAGGATTGATGTTGATATTTGAATGTCATGTTCTGATGAAGGCAATGTAGGCCTATGGGCCTGACGCCGCCGCCGCCTAGGTGCCCCATGGCCCGTGAGAAAAATTAGTTATTTTAATTTTGTTTTCATTTTACAAAGGTTTCAGGTTTGTATCTTGACCGCTTTGATAAATGTTTCTTTGTTCTTGAAAATATAAATACAAAGTTCATAGATAACAGACATGGCAATGTCATTAGTTTGTAGTGTTGAAAAATGTTTTTGCATGAGTGAGTCAGTGGAATCCCAAATATAGCTTTCAATACTCGCTTCTTAGCCACGAAAACTTTCGGAGATAAAGTGGACCACCCCTAAAAATTTATCAGGAGTTTGTTTGCTGTGAACTAGTCTAGAATGTCATTCATCGCATTTTCTAAGTTTGTTACCAATTCATCTATATTTTTATTTAAATTAAGAATATTTGTGTCATCCGCAAATAAAAAAGGACATGTACCTGTACCAGGTCATTTATATATATATAAATAGCGTAGGTTCTAATATTGATCCCTGAGGTACACCAAATTTCAAAATTCCGAAATCAGATCGAATATTTGCACTTCCATGTATCTATACTTTGCGGTTTTCCAGATGAGATTTGGTCCAGTAATATGATGTACCACGAATACTATAATGATGTAATTGAAAATGCAAATGCATGTTAAATGCCCATAACGAATTTTATTTTTTAGTTAATTAGTGATTTTGTTATAAATAAGGGTGGGAATATTAATATTTCGTTATAGTGGGGCCAAACTTAGGATTTCCCATCATATTTTATAGAGATGTAAGGGTTATAAAATATTTATGACTTATTTAAGATAGTTGAGGTTATGTCATTGTTTCGTTCTAATTTAAAAATACTTGAATTTAAGACTAAGCTACTTTTACTGGCATTTTTTTGTTTGTTTTGGAGCATTCCAAGTGAAATTTTGACCCACTTCTTGTTGTCCGATTAACGTGAAATTTGGCAGATCCATAATTCCGGTGACAATGCATGTACCACGAATACTATAATGATGTAATGAAAATGCAAATGCATGTTAAATGCCCATAACGAATTTTTATTTTTTAGTTTATTAGTGATTTTGTTATAAATAAGGGTGGGAATATTAATATTTCGTTATAGTAGGGCCAAATTTAGGATTTTCCATCATATTTTATAGAGATGTAAGGGTTATAAAATATTTATGACTTATTTAAGATAGTTGAGGTTATGTCATTGTCTCGTTCTAATTAAAAAATAATTGAATTTAAGACTAAGCTACTTTTACTGGCATTTTTTGTTTGTTTTGGAGCATTCCAAGTAATGTCAAGTGAATTTTGACCCACTTCTAGTTGTCCGATTTACCTGAAATTTGGCAGATTCATAATTCCGGTGACCATGCATTAAGGAATTTTTGCTAGGGAAAAAAACAAAATGGCGGCTCCAATATGACGGACGAGTTTTGTGATTATGGTTCGATCCTATTCAAAATTGGTATGTGGTTTTCGGGGACAGAGATCACGAATTTTCTGTCAAAATTAATACTTTCAAGATGGCGGCTCCAATATGGCGACGAGTTTTGTGGTTATAGCTCGATTCCAATAAAAATTGGTATGTGGGGGTTTTTGGAGTCAGAGATCATGATTTTTTTGTCAAAATCCACGAATTCAAGATGAGGGCTCCAATATGGCGACGAGGTTTGAGATTATAGCCCGATTCCATTCAAAATTCGTGTGGGGGTTTTTGGGGTCGGACATCATGTTGTTTCTGTCAAAATTCATAAATTTAAGATGACGGCTCCAAGATGGCGACGTGTTAAGTTGCTCGATTCCATTCAAAATTGGTATGTGGTACGAAACAAACAGTTGTGAGGATTTGTATACATTGAAATGGCCAGCAAACTTATCAGATGTCGGCTCGTGGTATGTGTTTTTGTGTGATGGATTTGGTGTAAAACATTATTCTTTATCAGATTTGTACGTGGGTGTTCGATTTCTATGTGGTGTTCAAAAGTTTATGGCAGGTTGTGATAAAGTTTGTTGATCAAATTAGTATATTTGTTGTCATTAATTGAATTTGTATTTTTTTATTTCTATGGACTCGTAGATTTCACGTTTACGTTTGTGTAATTCTGTTTTTAAAATTTGTGTTTCATCAAATTGAACTTGTGATTGGGCTGAGCTTCATGTTTTTGGTTTTTTTGTCATACTTATGGGATTGGATCCTTGATGCCAAGTATTGGCTTGTTTGTCCTATGTATACACCTGTGCAATCTTTACATGGAATTTCGTATACTACGCGTGACTTTTTCTTCTCAGAAAGTTGAGTTTTTAGTTTGCTGAATATGTTGTTGAGTAGGTTATGACCTTGAAGGCGATTGAAATGTTTTATTTTTTGGGTAGACAAGCTGTTATGAAAAAGATCGATTTTAATTTTGGAAATTGAGTTCGTTAATTTGAGAGGGATGTTTGAAAAATGCATTTTTGGCTTTGGCGATATATTTTTTTCTATATTCTGGGTCTGACAATGTGATGGCCAACCCAATTACTATGGATTTTTTTTGGGATAAAGGATGATTAGAATTGAAGTTGGTATTCGCTGTGTGCATTAGGCTGGAGGGGATAGATGAAACTATGACAGCGCCCATGGTGGCAGAAGGAGGTAATGATCCTGGTAATCACTAATCACAAGCACAAGCTGAAAACTTTCAGTTTCTGAGGTCTTCCCGTTTATTCACAAATCCCTTAAAAATATTGTACCATACTTCAGATGAATAAACATTATTATTATCGTAGTGGCAACGGTCACGGTTGGGTAGTATAACAACAATCATACATATATTAACAATGAGCAATACACTACACAGCAATAGCGAGGCTGTGTAGTCGATTGCAAAAATAGTATGTGTAAATTTTATACATTTCCAACTGCATCACAAAAACTGCAGCAAAGAGATAAGTGTTCCGTTATTCCACGATATTTCAATCTCTAATTCCGGGACGTGAGGTTTTCATTCGATAAATATTTGAGATGTTTTCCGTTTTCTATTTGATCGTCTAGAAGTGAATAGTAAAAGTATTAAACAAGTTCCGTGGGACGGTGTTAGCCGGTGATGGAAAGCAAATGATAGCGACTTGAACTGCGAGTTCGGGAACGCCTGGACGGTGTTGTGAACTGATTGATCAGCCTTATGAACAGAGGACAGAGATACTTTTGATATCTTTCCAAGTTGTCGATCAAACACGGCATTCTATCAGGACAAAGTACCTCGCAGAGGATTATTAATTTGGGTTTTAATTTTCACGAACTGGTTTCGGTTACAAAAGCAATTGGCCTTACATCTAAACTAATGTTAAATGTAATGCAGTTCAAGTACTAAGAGTAAACATCGTTACTTGTACTTCATAAGTAATACCCAATATTTTGTTGACAATTATACGTGTTAGAGAGTGTTGAACGTGTTTGTATTATTTAGAGGCCGTTCAACGTTCTCAATCCTTGCAAGGGTAAAAGTGGGATCCCATATTCAGGTACAATTGTGAACCTCATTCCTTTTCAGATCATTATTTTATTTGAGAATTTCATTAAATAGTTTTGCGTTGAATCTGATGTTATTTAGTGGTTTCCCGTCAGGTTATAGCTAGCCAGGGTTATATGGGTACTTTTTTTTATTTGTTAAACTACTTGGGTCCCTCACTTTTTTATGTTCTCAAGATCTTATGAACCTGCGGCCTTAATAAACTAACAACGAGCAAGCACATTACTTGCCGTACCTAAAAGTGCACAGAAGTATATCATAACTTTACATGGATAACTTCCAAATGCGGTGAACTATCGTATCAATACACATATTTTTATCATTTAGTTCCTTTTTTCTTTGACAGAAAAAAACTTCGATTCATCTGGAACTGGAAAATTGTTACATCGTGGTAGATTATTTAGAAATTGTTAAAAAAATTAAATTGTTACATAGTGAGTATTGGAAATAAAACAGGAAAACTTCAGCTATCGAGTCACTAGAGGGCATTGCCAGTCTTGCACACAGCGAATATTGAGAGGACCACGTTTCTTTGGTGTACCATTCATTTCGTATTGAGTTATTTCGAGAAAATTGATCTTATTTTCAGATTCTACTTCCACTCTGAATTGCATTTTTGTGTGCTAATTATTGAAAGACGTTAACACATATTCAATTTTGTCTTCTGGGATTGCAGTTATGCAATCATCCACATATCTGAAAAAGAATGGTAAATTGAAATCAAGGTTTTTTATGACGTTCTCTTTCAGGTCTTCCGAAGCAAGTTGTGCTATAACACTGGATATGCTTGCACCCATTGATGCGTACCCTTCTATTTGTTTGTTGATTTTTTCATTGAATAAAAAGTAAGTGGAGTTTAGAGTGAGTTCTATTTGTTCTATTCGTTCTGTGGGATATCAGTATAATTTTTCATTTCAGGCCATTTTTTTTTTATGATATCTATTGCCAGAGTGATGGGCATATTCGTATATAATGATACGACGTCGAGTGAAATGAGCTTGTAATTTTTAGGAATTTTTATTTTTTCTTTGAAATCGAGAGAATCTTTTAGATATATATGTATGCTGGCAACAGGGTTTTTGGGGAAATCATTGCTAGAACTGAATGGAACGGGTACATTTCATGATATATATTTAAAATTTCACAGATCGAATGAATGAATAATACAATATCACATTTTTCCAAGTTCTCCTGTTTTTCCGTTCAAAAGGACAATATCACCTGTTTTGAAATATTTGGTAACATTTTTCATTCCCACGATACAAGGTAAACCATATTCTCTTGCCACGACAGCACCTGAAAATACAAGAAAATTAGGTTAATAAAATCATCCGACCAAGGTTTATTTCAACTAACCGTGAGAAATGAGTCCCCCTAACTCAGTTACAATGCCTGAAAGCATTGGGAAATATGGAGACCAGCCTATGTCTGTACTATATGTAATCAGTATGTCCCCTGAAAACCAAAGCATTTATTTCAAAATGTGCTCACGCAAATACGTACAAAATATATTAGGAATAGAGATGTCTCCATTGAATTTTAATTCGATACAGAAGAATTGGGAAAAAAAGTTGTACGGTAATAAATTAAGAAGAATGAGCCCCCGATAATCCTTGAAACGTGAAAATTCATACGAATAGTCAATTATTTGGAATACTTAAAATAAAATTTTCTTTTCCTTTGCCATTTCAACGAGATATGTTAATAAAAACCATAAAAAAAATAATTTAAAGACAATCTTTTATTTATACAAATGCACTAAAAAAGGAAAACATAATTTATTTCATTGTTTGATCTAGGTTATTCTGTGACTAACTGATTCAAAATCTTATCACGCAAGATTACCTATTTTGTATCCGCGGGAAGCTTTTGAATCTGTTACTCACAAACAATGAGAGAATGAATTTTTTCCTGTTTAGTATAAACAAAAAATTCTTAAAATTTTTTTTTTTACTTCTCATTTTCGAATTTTTAGTTTTGTTTTTATTAAGAACTAATAAAACTTTTTTTTTTGTTTATTTATTTTTTATATTTTTGTGATTATAACTAGTTTAGTAATTGATATCTGATCTATTTTTTAATTTTGACAAAAAAGTCATAATCTCCGACCCCGAAATCCCCTAGATACCAATTTTCAATAGAATCGGTCCATAACCACAAAAATTGTCCGCCATATAAAAGCCGCCATTTTGTTTTTTTTCCTAATAAAAATTTCATAATGCATTTTCACCGGTATTATGTACACCTGCCAAATTTCAAGTCAATCAGACGATTAGAAGTGGGTCAAATTTAACTTGTAACATTTGATTACAGACAGACAGACATACAGACACATATACAGACACCGGGACAGGTGAAACTGAAAATAAAATCTTGTAAAAAAAGACTTTGACATCAAAAACCCCCACATACCAATTTCGAATAGAATCGGACCATAATCATAAAACTTGTCCGCCATTTTGGAGCCGCATATTCAATTTTTGAATTTTGATAAAAAAATCATAATATCCGATCCCGAAAACCCCTAGATACCAATTTTGAATAGAATCACGAAACTCGTCCGCCATTTTGGAGCCGCCATATTGCATTTTCAACTTTTGAAAAAAAAATCATAATCTCCGAAATCGAAAACCCCTAGATACCGATTTTGAATAGAATCGGAGCATAATCACAAAAATTGTCCACCATATTGGAGCCGCTATTATGTTTTTTTCCTAACAATTTTATAATGCATTGTTACCGGAGTTATGTACACCTGCCAAATTTCAAATCAATCGGACGATTAGATGTGGGTCAAATTTAACTTGCAAGATTTGATTACCGACACACAGACAGACCCCCAGACACCGGAACAGGTGAAACTAAATAAAAGCTTTTAAAATAATAAAAATGAGTTCCAACAGAAATTACTCAATTTCAACATATTTTTATTCGTGAAAATTTCAACTTTCACTAAACTCACTCTTTTAAACGAATCAGCTTTCTACGACTCAAAGATCGATCCGTATAAACCACTAAGTAACAGATTCCAGTTCTCGTCTCGTCGATTTTCGTCTATATGTTTAAAAAATATATATATATATATATATATATGAAAAAGGAATTTGTGGCATAAATGACAGATCATTAAATTAAAGAAAAATGCATCCTCAAGCGAGACTCGAACTCGCAACCTTAAGCTTTCCGGACCTACGCTCTTTCCATTGAGCTATCGAGGCTATAAGAATCGACACACACTCGCGAACACTTTACTTCCTTTAATTTAATGTGAATGTTGGAATGAAATCGACAAATCGAACGTACTTATCCATCTGTCCATTATGCCACAAATTCCTTTTTCATAATTTCTCACGGACAATAATTTCCCACTTTCACATATATATTTGGCTAAATCTTATCAGTGGTTGGAGATCATCTTCCTAGAACTCCTACTGAAATCGTCAATTCGACGATGTTGTTTGAGTGAATGGGTCCCGGGTCTCGACGGCCACTGATAAGTACGTTCGATTTGTCGATTTCATTCCAACATTCACATTAAATTAAAGGAAGTAAAGTGTTCGCGAGTGTGTGTCGATTCTTATAGCCTCGATAGCTCAACGGAAAGAGCGTAGGTCCGGAAAGCTTAAGGTTGCGAGTTCGAGTCGCTTGAGGATGCTTTTTTCTTTAATTTAATGATCTGTCCATTATGCGACAAATTCCTTTTCCATAATTTCTCACGGACAATAAGTTCCCACTTTCACATATATATCTAATATATAAAATTCTCGTGAAACGGTGTTTGTAATTAAACTCCTCCGAAATGGCTCGACCGATTCTCATGAAATTTTGTGTGCATATCGGTGAGGTCTGCGAATCGGACAACATCTATTTTTCATCCCCCTAAATGTTAAGGGTGCTCACTCCTTAATTTTTTATTTAATTTTTCAGATACAAATCTTTTTTTTTATGATACACCATTCAAAAATACATACAACCCCAAATTTTCACCCTTCTACGGTCAACCCCTATTTTTCCATCGCGATTTTTTATTTTTTTTATTTTATCCACAGATCCGCAATAGGGTTGCAAGATGGCAATCGAATATAATAATTGTAGTACGATAAATTGAGAACGGGATAACGGGATAAAGAAAAAACGGGATAACAGGAAAACGGGATAACGGGAATAACGGGATAACGAAAAAACGGGAAAACGGGATGACAGGATAGGGGAATAACGGGAAAACGGAATAACGGGATAAATAAAAAACGGGATAACAGGAAAACGGGATAACGGGAATAACGGGATAACGAAAAAACGGGAAAACGAAAAAACGGGATGACAGGATAAGGGGATAACGGGATATTAAAAAAATGGGATAACAGGAAAACGGGATAACGGGATAACGAAAAAACGGGATAACGGGATGACAGGGTAAGGGGATAACGGGATGAAGAAAAAACGTGATAACAGGAAAATGGGATAACGGGATAACAAAAAAACGGGATAATGGGATGACAAGATAACGGGAAAACGGGATAACGGGATAAAGAAAAAACGGGATAACAGGAAAACGGGATAACAGGAAAACGGGATAACGGGACAACAGGAAGCGGAAGGAGTCAAAAGCATAGTCTAGATAGAACAACATAGGGGAAAACATAGAAAAAAAGAAATTCTACGCGGACGAGAGTTTTCGGGAAAAACATTTTAGGGAACATAGAATTTTGGACAGGACAACGTCTGTCGGATCAGCTAGTATATATATATATATATATATATATATATATCTCGCCTAACCCTATTTTTGGAATAATTAAGTTTCTTAACAATGGAAACTTATTTGAAATCGGTCATTTATATTAGATTGATCATTTATAATATTAAATAATACTGAATCCTGTATATGTTCTTACTTTGATATCTTCACGAGTATACATTGGAACATGTGGTTTACAAAACCTCTTCCATACATAAAATACCAAAGATAACTAAGGATTCATTTTGTTGGAGATCAATTTGTCATTTGGATTTTTCTTAGGAGGCATCAGTACAATAAAAAAACGGTAATACATCTAAAGAACATGAATTGTTGCGTTAAGGCCAATTTGGCTTTATAATATTATAAAAATTCACTACTACTATGGACCCGACGATTCCAAATCCAAAAACAAAAATTCTGTATTTCCTCTGAAATTTGTATATTTGAATAAAGCGCTTTCGGCCTTCGACCATCTTCAGTGATTATTTGAAATGTTTTCAATGTTATTTTGATGTACAAATAGAAAATAGTGTTTAGTACTTGTGATGAGAATAAAAAATAATTTTGGCATGGAACTAATTGTTTTAGTAGCCAGTGTTCATACAACAAATAATCAATGCAAATATTCCCTACAAAAACACTAATACCCTTGGCTAAAATTTGATAAACTCTAAAGATAAAATCGATACTGTAGAAAAAATTGTATTAACAAATTCTCCTGTAACGATTGCCAAGCTCCTTGTGTTGGAAGAACTTTCAGAACTCTCAAAACTAGAATCAAAGAACATACCAATTGACCCAATGATTCAACGTTTGGTTTTAACTTAAAATATAATAATCACTCAATACAGAAACGAATAGCGAAATATTACACAATATAAATTCCAGGAACAAAACAAAATTATACTTTTATGAAGATCTATAAATAAATAGATAATGTTTGAATAACATATTTTGTCTCAACACTAAAGTCAACTCAAATAGAAATGTACCTATCATTACATCACCGATTAAGCCAATCCACCCGTGAAGTGCCAGGGCTAAGAATAACACCTCAACCACTTCCGTTTGTCGTAAGAGGCGAATGAGGCTGTCTGTCCTTCACCCACTTTTTTTCTGTACTTCCTCCTTTATCTTTTTCATTTCGTGAGCAGCCATTGCTGTTGATTATCTCTTTGAATGGATCAAGTGATCTCTGTATCCGTGGTTGTTACTCCTTTCCTTTTTCCTCACTCCTCTCTATGTGGTACGAGGGCTCTGAGTATTTCCATTCACTATCTCTTCACTTCACTCTATTTCTACTTCTAACTTCAGGAAAGAGTTTCATGAAAACCATCTCACACTCTACAATTTCTTAAGAAGAGCCTTCTCAAGCCAACCTTATAGGAGCTTGAAAGGCTTTTCACCAGTTTATTAAAGAAACGATTTTGTCAAGCCATAAGGAGTTTGAAAGTCCTTTCACCATTTTATTATTATTATTATAATCAGTTAATTCTTCTTCGCCAGTTCATCTACTTCTCCGTTACCAACCCCAGCTTTGCATCTGTCAACATCGCATCTGTCAAAATTATTTTCAACTCTCTTACGATTCCACCAAACCCGCAACAAACTTAATATTCACTATCTAGTTCCTTTTGAAATATCTCTCAACCTTACAGGCCACATTCGAAATATCTCTCAACCTTACAGGCCACACTGCTTCTATATATTTTTTTTCAGAATATAATTTCACAAATTTGAATGACGTCATAACCCGTAATCAAAAATCGTAAATCTATCAGCATTGCACACAACGTGACACTTGACAGCGAACGTTGTCTCACCACGGCAGTCCAGCAGTTGACTGAATTTTTTCAAAAGTTTTTGAAAAAAGTGAAAATATACCAAATGTTATTATTGGAACCAACATTAGAAATGTGCAGGAATATATAATAACACAAAGGAAGATGCCCACAAGATTTATTTCCATAAAAATGATATTTCATTATACCTATCTGAAATCACTATATTTACATGCTTATTTAGCGCACCGAAAGTGGTCTTTTTCCGTGCGCCCGCAAGGAAAATTTTACGGTGCGCTAGTGTCATTAGCTGCCTACTTACATGTCAAAATAAAATAATATGTTATAAATAACGCTTCTTTTATGACAATATTCGGATATTTTCAGTGGAAATATTTAAAAATAATTTCACCTGAAGCTGCAAAAGTAAGTGCAGAATTACAGCCCAAAAAGTCACGTGAGAGATATGAAAACCAGTATCGTCTATTTTGCAACTGGCGCCAACAAAAGAAAGTTATAAATGTAAGTTATGATATTCTTCTCGTTTATTTGTCAGAAAAAAGCAAATCCATGAAAGCTTCAACTTTATGGAGTAAATTTTCAATGTTAAAAAGTTGTCTGGCAGTAAAAGAAAATGTAAATGTTAATAATTTCTCAAACGAGAAAGTGTTGGTTACACACCGAAAAAGTCCAAAGTATTAACTGGTGACCAAATCGCCAAATTCGTTTTTGAAGCACCAGACGAGAAGTGGTTTTGAGTAAAGTAATTTTAATATTTGGCATATTCGGTGCCTGTCGAAGAGATGACTTGATTCGTCTGACTTTGGAAGACGTGGAAGATAATGGCCGGTTTTTGATAGTATTCCTTCGAGAAGGCAAAAATCACAAATCAAGAAGTTTCACAATTACAAAGGAACGATGTCCCTTTGATCCCTGCACTTTTTATCGTAAATATATTAATCTGACACCTACACACATGAATAGTAAAATATTATTTATTGTGTACTGTAATGGTGGATGTTTTGCTCAACATGCAGAGTGTCATCAGTGGTACAACAAAGCAGATTGCTGAATATCTGAACCTAGAATATCCGGAAGATTATGCTGGACACGGCTAAAGACGATCTTCAGCATCAATGTTAGTCGAGGGCGGAGGAGATTTGCTTACTTTAAAAAGGCATGGAGGTTGGCATTCCTCGACTGTGGCTGAAGGCTACATCGAAGAATCGGTAAGCAGAAAGATTGAAGTTTCTCGTAAATTGTTCAGCCATTCAAGAACAGTAAAAACAACGCCAACATCAGAATACAATGCAGTGGGGGAAAATCAAAAACTGAATACTTCTACTAATATAGTAGCACCTTCGACTTTATCAACTTCAGTTATCGAAAATGAAGTAGCTGCTAAAGGATAAGCTATTTATAACAACACAAATTGTACCATAAATATTTCAATTAATAAAAGTTAAAAATACATGTTTTTGTTCGTTAATCTTTAAAAATAAATGTTTCTTAACAATCTGTGGTTTTCAGGTAGATATAATGAAAAATATCGTTCATTACACGTCCATAAATGCTTTTTCCTTGCTTGCACGACTTACCGTGTTCGGCTGCGCCTCCCACGGGAACTTGTCGCGCACGCACGGAAAAAGACTATTTTCTCGACTCCTAATGAAATATACTATTTTATTCTGATGACAGGTACTGAACAATCTTTTCTATTCATATATCGAAATTACATTGAAAACATTTTAGATAGGCACTGAAGATTGGCCACAGGCCGAAAGCGCTTTGCTTAAATATACAAATATTACACAAAAAACAGAATTTAAATTTTTCGAATAATAATTTATTTCCCTTAAAATATACACGTTTACGGTAGGAAAACTTATGAAAATTAAATAATCAGAAGACAGAATAAGGTTCAATTAGTTGTTTCTTGCCTTATTTATGTTTCTAACTGATAAGCAAGAATTTGAAGATGTCTTATTTTTATTTAATCGCTTATGTGTCTATCCGGTACAAATCTTGCAATCGATTTGAAACTAACTTCCCGATGAACTAGATACTTGAAACTTCGGAAATGGCTCAGGACTGGATGACAATATAATATTAACTCATTTTCTTGTCTATCTGTTTTTTTACGTACCACAAAAAGTGAACCCTATTGCGATTCTCGACCTTACAGACAACGGAGAGGGTGAGGTTAAAGCTCCAGAAAACAGGCAAGAGGAACGAGCATATAAAAAATCCGAACATAGAACGGAAGAACACTCTCAAAAAACCCGGATACCCAGAAGGGAAATTTCCATTGGGACAATAGAGTTGAATGAAATTAATGAATATTCAGACATTTTTATATTTTATAAAAAGGAATAAAAAGTATAAAATAATTTTTTTCAATATACCATGTTTTCAAAACGGACTAAAAAGTATAACATAATTTCTCCTCGGCACATACAGATTTATATCTCCATTGTCCTGAAAATTTGTGATTGTGAATTTTTAATAGCTATGAAAATAGTTCTAAGATTCAAAACGAAAAACGTGGGGCGCATGCAATTAATAATTGAAGTATGGATAGTTCACCTAAGTCACTAACTGCAAATGATATGAAGTGTTGTATGAGTTTTCTCCACAGCTACTTCCTACACTCTTCACTGTTATCTATTGCATGCGCCCCACGTTTTCCGTTTTAAATCTTACATCTATTTTCATAGCTATTAGAAATTCACTATCACAAATTTTCAGGACAATCTGTATGGGGTTAGGATTCTGTATGGAGTTATGAATCTGTATGGGGCTGGGAGAAATTATTTAACAAGCATTTATTTAGCTTTACTTGTCCCGGTGTCTGTCTGTATGTAATCAAATCTGGCAAGTTAAATTTGACCCACTTCTAGTTTCCCGATTAACGTGAAATTTGGCAGGTGTTCATTGTTCCCGTGACAAAAAACAAAATGGCGGCTCTAAGATGGCGGACGAGATTTGTATTTATGGTCAGATTCGACTCAAAATTGGTATGTGGAGATTTTCGGTGTCGAAGATTATGAATTTTTTGTCAAAATTCATAAAATGAAAATGATGGCTCCATGATGGCCGACGATCTCTGTGATTATGGTTCGATTCTATTCAAAATTGGTATGTGGGGGTTTTCGGGATCAAAGATTATGATTTTTTGTCGAAATTCATAAAATAAAAATGGCGGCTCCAATATGGCGGACGATCTCTGTGATTATGGCCCGATTCTCTTCAAAATTGGTATGTGGAAGTTCTCGGAGTCGGAGATTATGAATTTATTGTAAAAATTCATAAATTCAAGATGGAGGCTCCAAGATGGTGGACAAGTTTTGTGATAATGGACCGTTTCTATTCAAAATTGGTATGTCGGGGTTTTTGGCATGGAAGATTATGAATTTGGTCAAAGATTTGTGAGAATTCATAAATTGAAGATGACAACTCCAGAATGGTGACGAGATAGCTCAGAACTTATAGAAATAAGGCTTCATAATGACGATGCATTAAAAATGCATAGATTAAGGCAAACTTACTAAAAAACACAAAATAAAATAATTAATAAAAATAAACTTTTTAAAGACAAGCTTGTATTCAATCATGCTAAAAATTGAGAAGAGTTGTGTCAAAGTATAGTGGGCAGATGGGACCTACAAATGTTATCTATAATGGCGTGTTTTAGCTTTGAGTTAGCCACTCTTGGGTGGCAAATACTATGATGTTGACAATCTGACTCTATCCTTAGGTTGGATCCGAAAATCATGTGCTCTGAGCGTATATAACCAGTTAAGCATATTGAAGGTATTTACTTTCGAAATGACTATATGCTACTGGCAATGTGACATTGACATTCAATGATGTGATAAAAAATAATTATGCAGAGATTTTGAAGAGTGGAAAAGTGTCATTTATCTACCCCCGTCCCCTCTGTTTTTCAAATACTATTTTTCTGAGAAATAACCTAGCAAGGCTCACAGAACTCATATAGATCAACATAATGTGAAAATTTTGTTTTTATTGGACAGACAATAAAGCGGCGAGCTGTCACCCTATCGGCTTTAGAATTATTCTGGTCTTATTGGAAGACCAATGTTTTTCCATAAAAAATATGGAGCGCATGGAATTCGCATTTGAATAACATGAAGGTTGACTATCGCTTGTTTACTCTTAATACTGCATTTGATAACTATTCAAGGAAACAATTCTTGTTCTTCCTTGCACACAGTGGCTGATTCCAGAGAGCTCCGTCTTTACTTGGCCCGTTAGGAGCCCAGTCACGGTTCTGATATCCCGTCTGTTGAATGACAGGATTTCTTTTGACATTTTCTTCGAAGGCCCTTTATTTGCAGCTTTGATTGCCTCGTGCATGGTTCATCCTGCCATGTTTTGATGAACTGCTTTTGCAGCAGTCACTCCAAGTTTGAGATGGCCATGCTACTGGGTATTCCCAAGATTGGTTCTGGTCCGATTGGGGTCTTTCCCGAACTTGGCTACTCTGTCTGCCTCTTCGTTTCCAGGAACACCAGAGTGTCCTGGGACCCATACGAGACTGACTCTCTTCCTTTTTTACAAACTTTCTATGGCGTTTCTACACTCGGACACCAATTTGGATACGATCTTCTTCGATCCAAACGCCATAATTGCTGCCTTTGCTACCCGAGTAGATGACAATAGTTCCTCGACTTCTGTTGTCGAGGTTTTCCTGGACGCAGGTGAGTATAGTATAAACTCCAGCCTGGAATTCTGTAGCATATTTGTCTAGGGAACTGAACCTTGTTCCTTCTTCGTTTACTTCTGCGCCGGACATTCCCCCAAATCTTGATCCCTCTGAATACCAGGTTGATCCGTAGACTGGGGGTCTGCCAGGCGCACAATTTTTTCCTTTGCCCTTCATGGGAATGATAAATTTTGATCCTTTTTCGAAATTTCCCATTTTTTTCCATCAGTAGGACTGGACAGCCCTCCTTTTCCTTGTTCCAAATAGTGGAATGTCCATGGTCTGCCTCCGTGCCGATCAATTGGCTTGCACCATGATGCTCGATGACAAGGTGCAGAGGTGGCAGTTCTAGTAGAACTCCTAGAGCTCTGGAAGGCGTCATCTTCATGGCACCTGTCATTTCCAGGCAAGCCAGTCTTTGTACTTTACCTAGTTCGTTTCTGGACTTACCCTTAGTAGTGCCGGTCCACCAAACGCTGGACCCGTATGTCAGTGTCGGGCAAATTATCGCCGTTTATAACCAGTGTAGAGTTTTTGGTATCAGGCCCCACGTCTTACCGAAGGCTCTTCTGCATGTCCAATAGGAGCAGATGCCTTCTTGGTGCGATTTTCAGTCTGCTTATTCCAGGTCAGCTTGGAGTCTATGATGACTCCAAGGTGTTTCATCGACCCTTTATACGGAAGCTGTCTTCCTGAGATACTTATCTCTGGAAGAGTACATATTTTGCGTTTCTTGGTAAAAGAAGACAATAAGAGAAAATCAAATCACAACCTTGGACATATACAAAATATGAATAGTCGACGGATTGAAGTGTCATTATTACAATTATTTCGCTTAAATAATTGGTTAAAACATGTATTCTTCTGACCCTTACCTGTTTCCAACTGGTGAATTTCTTCCAAATTGTTGATGACACATGCCCTAGCTTGTACTACACCTGTACAAACCGGGGTTCCTTTACAGGACTTCTCCAGAGTATTTATAAAGATCGTGGAATCATCTTCAGGTACTGGGTTCCCGAACATGACTTCGGGAAACTTCAGTTTATCCCATTTCGGGTACCGTTTACGTCGTCTCATTGCTCTGTAATTAGAAAATGTAGTTAATGAAATATACAGCTCGTCAAAATGACTGGACATGCAAATGCTAAGTCATTAGGCCCCTATTTACAGTTAGACGAAGAACATCATGCTAATTATAAACCTTCTGGGATCCAAACTACAAGAGTTATAAACATTATACAAGAAAATTCTACTACGGAAAACATGAATAATATCAAGAAAAATCTGGTCATAATATAATGTAACGAACCTAGGCCGGACCTGTCGCCTCACGTGTTGCCATCGACAACGATGAGATCATCCCCGGAGATATTCGAGAACCATCCAGTCTCTCTGCCACGGAAAACAACGGTCAATATTGGAAACAATTGGAACATGCCAGAATTCGAAACATCGAGAATGCTGTATCGGAGATAAATAGGCGACCCTCAAGTGGAGTCGGAACAGTCTGAACGAGCCCATACCATCGAGCTATACAGTGGCGTAGTAATATAAATTAAGTTGTAGATTAAGTGTGAAATAAATTAGTAGAACCAAGTTAAGTTTATTTACGTTACAATTGGTGTCGGAAGTGAGATTTTGAAAATAAACAAGTGATCGTGGAGTGGATAGTCAGAAAAATAAATTGATAGACCTTTTTGTACGCCCAAAATAGACAGTGGCCCGGTTTTCGGAAGTGGACAATTGTGCGTGGAATATAAACTGATACACTGTTCGCGTGAAACAGAAAATAGACAGTGGCCCGGTTTTCGCGAAGTGGACAATTGTGCGTGGGAATATAAACTGATACACTCTTCGCGTGAAACAGACAATAGACTGGTGGCCCGTGGAAAAGAATTCGCGAAGTGAATTTTTAACAAACTGATAAACTTTTCGTGTAAAACAGACTGATACCTCGTCAAAGACAAAATGTGTTCAAGAAAAGTGCGCCTTGCGGATTTGAAGGTAGCGGAATTGAAACAGGAATTGGAGGAAAGGGAACTGGAAACAACTGGTAAAAAGCAAGTACTCCAGGAAAGACTTGCAGAAGGACTCATACAAGAAGGTGAGGACCCCGAAACATTTTTATTCGAAGTTCCCGGAGGTGATTTGAGTCCGATAATAGAATCCTTGAAAGAAGAGCTGCAACAAAATTCGAGGACTTTGGAAGAAAATTCAAGAAGCTTGGAAGAAAATGCTAGAAATCTGGAAGAGAAGCTTGAAGAAAATTCTAGAAATCTGGAAGAGAAGCTTCAAGAAAATTCTATAAATCTGGAAGAGAAGCTTTCTAGAAATCTGGAAGAGAAGCTTCGAGAAAATGCAAGAAGCCTGGAAGAGAAGTTCCTGGAAAACACAGAAGGCCTAAAAAAAGAATTGTGTGGTGTGGCTAATTTTCTAGAAGAAAGAATGGGAACCGTTGAGACAGAAATAGATAAAATTAGGGAGCAAATGAACACGGAGGTAGATAAAATGAAGGAAACGATCAGTAAGCTGGAAAAACGAATTAATAGTGCGCCCTCCACAGAGATGGTTAACGAAAATGCAATGCTGGACTTGAGTTTGAACTTGGATAAAGTTCAAGAGGGTATAAAAGATGTCAAGGTCATTTCTGAAATAGGGAAGCTTACCATGAAGCCGCCTCAATTCGACGGAAAAACTCCATGGGAAAATTACCGCCGACAGTTTGAAGCAGCGGCCAAAGCAAATGGATGGAATGCAGGGGAAAGAGCTGTAGCACTAACACTTGCATTACGTGGAGAAGCGACGAATATTCTACAAACTCTTACCGCCCAAGAACAGGAGGACTATGATCAGCTGATTAAACATCTAGAATTACGATATGGCCAGGCCCATTTGGAACACGTATACCACTCCCAACTGAAAAATCGCTGCCAGAAATCGGGCGAATCCTTACAAGAATTCGAAGCTGACATTGCACGCTTGGTTCGTCTCGCATATCCAGCCACACCGGAAAATGTAATGGAGCGATTAGCGGTTCAGGCATTCTTGGATGGACTCCGTGACCAAGAAACCAGACAAGCGTTGACACTAGCTCGTCCAACACATCTCGTAGACGCACTGGCACGCGCTTTGGAATTTGAGGCAGCAAAGCAATCCTGCAAAAACCAAAGTAAAGTTCGAAGTATTGAAGAAGACTCACAGGAGCCTGCTAACTTGGAAGCTGCCATAAGAAAAGTGATGAAGGAAGTGTTGCCTGAGAAAAGACAGATAAGATGCCGGAATTGTGGCAAAATTGGACATGTGCGTAGCAAATGTCCAACATTCATCGACTCCGATGCAGGAAAACTAAAAAGGTCGACGAGAAGGGGCAATCGTCGGCATGTGTCCGGCAAGCCCCGGTTAACAACGCATATGTCGCTATCCTTCAACGACAGAACAAAGGTGTCTTCGTAGACGGTCTCATCAATAACGAGCCTTGCACCATGCTGCTAGATACAGGTGCGACTAGGACAATTCTCGGGCCTTCCTTTGCCAGAACATTGGAACGGATTGAACCGACAACTTGGAAGCTACGCACAGCAACAGGGGAGCCAGCTACTGTATATGGCGAGCTACCGATTGAAATAATTTTGGGCAGCACTAAAGTGAAACATCAGGCACTTGTAGCGGACATCGAAGACGATGCAATCATCGGAATGGACATCATGAATTCCAGAGGGTTTAAATTGGATTTCAAAGACGGCGTCCTACGTGTCAACGGAGAAGAGCTGGTGCTTCATGGGAGAAGTGAGGGTTGATCCGTGTGTTGTTGGCTGAAGATGTAAGCGTACCTGAGAGGGCTGAAACCATTCTGGAGGCTCGCCTGGACGGGAGTACGAGCAGTGGAAACGTGGTGATGTTCGAGCCCAAACTTCATGATGAGAAAATTGGACGAGGGATTGCACTAGGGAAGACCTTGTTGCGTGCTGACAAATTTGTGCCCGTAAGGGTCATGAATGTCAATTATTTTCCAGTGACCTTGAAGAAAGGAACAATATTGGGCACTGCTCGTCAGTTTCCTCAGTGATCCGGAGTGTACGAGGTACGATTAGCCAACCCAACAACTTGCCCACAGAACTAGAAAAATTAGTTGCCATCTCTTCCAAAGATATAAAACCAGCTCAACAGCCCAAACTAAGAGATTTAGTTAAGAAGTACCAAGACATCTTCGATACCGGACAAGGAAAAGGAGGTCGAACTAATGTGGTCCAGCACAAGATTGATACTGGGGTGCCCGACCGATCCGGCAATCAGCAAGAAGACTTCCTCTTGCCAAGAAGGAAGAGGCTGACAAAATAGTCAGCGATATGGGAAAAGAAGGAGTTATCGAACCATCTGACAGTCCCTGGTCCTCTCCAGTCGTACTGGTGAAGAAAAAGGATGGATCGACACGCTTTTGTGTAGACTATCGCCAACTTAATAATGTCACGAAGAAGGACAGTTACCCTCTCCCGAGAATAGATGACACCCTAGACACGTTGGCTGGTTCCACGATTTTCTCGACCCTTGATCTGAAGAGTGGATACTGGCAAGTAGAACTTGCTCAGGAAGATCGAGAAAAGACTGCTTTTACCATCGGCTCAGGATTGTGGCAGTTCACCGTTATGCCATTCGGGCTCTGTAATGCTCCCGCCACATTCGAAAGATTGATGGAGACAGTGCTGAAGGGACTCTCATGGAACACGTGTCTAGTGTATCTCGACGACATAATTGTGGTCGGCAGATCGTTCGAGGACCACGTGAAAACTTGGAGGAAGTATTCCTGCGACTGAGGAACTCCGGATTGAAGCTGAGCCCTAAGAAATGCCATCTGTTCCAAAAAGAAGTACGCTACCTCGGCCACGTTGTCTCTGGGGAAGGAGTAGCAGTGGATGACCAGAAGGTCAAAGCTGTTAAGGATTGGCCCATCCCAAAAGACATTCACCAACTTCGAAGTTTCCTTGGTTTATGCACATACTATCGCCGATATGTGCTGGGATTCGCCAACATCGCTAAACCACTGACCAGGCTCACGGAGGGCCAAACAAAGTTCCAGTGGTCCGAAGAGTGTCAAGACTCATTCAGGAAGCTGAAAGGAGCTTTGATCAACGCACCTGTACTGAGCTATCCCTACCCAAAGGAAATTCATTTTGGATACGGACGCCAGCAACGTGGGACTCGGAGCTGTCCTATCTCAGATCCAGGAGGGACAGGAGAAGGTCATTGGTTATTTCAGCAAGACGCTTAGCAAACCAGAGCGCAATTACTGTGTCACCAGGCGAGAGCTGTTAGCTGTTGTAAAAGGAGTGGAGCACTTCTACAAGTACGTGTATGGAAGAAGATTCCTGTTGAGAACTGACCATGCAGCTCTCAAATGGCTCTTACAGTTCAAAAATCCTGAGGGTCAAGTAGCACGTTGGATCGAGAGACTCCAAGAATTCGATTTCGAGATCGAACATCGAGCCGGAACTAGTCATAAGAATGCAGATGCCTTGTCGCGAAGACCATGTCCAGATGATTGCTCACATTGCCGACGAGCAGAAGAGAAAGAAGCAACACTTTGTAGAACCGCGGCAATGGATGACAACTGGAATGACAGCAAGATCCAGAAAGACCAAGAGAAAGACCCCGACCTTGGCTTAGTTGTCAGCTGGAAGAAGGGCAATCGAAGACCATCATGGCAGGAAGTTGCAGGTTACTCGCCGGCTGTTAAGTCCTATTGGGCACAATGGAACTCTCTTATTCTGGACAATGGGATCCTGAAACGTGTGTTGGAGGCCGATATTGGTGGGGAAGACAGACGCCAAATAATTGTTCCCAGGAACAGAAGAGAGGAAGTGCTGCGGGAAATCCATGATGGAGTCGCCGGAGGACATCTGGGAGTGACGAAGACCCTGCAGAAAGTGAGGCAACGGTTTTACTGGGCCAATTGTCAAGCTGACGTCCAGGACTGGTGCAGAAAGTGCGCTGTATGCGCTGCTAGCAACGGACCTCGAATACGACCCAAGGCCCCGATGCGTCAGTACAACGTAGGCAGCCCGTTCGAGAGAATCGCCATTGACATCGCCGGCCCGTTTCCCGTATCCGACCACGGGAATAAATACATCCTTGTGGCAATGGACTACTTCAGTAAGTGGGCGGAAGCCTATGCCCTGCCCAACCAGGAAGCCATCACCGTCGCCGACGTCTTGGTGAAAGAATGGATATGTCGATTCGGTATTCCAATGGAGCTGCACTCGGATCAAGGCAGAAATTTCGAATCCAACCTTTTCCAAGAAATATGTCTACTGCTGAACATCCGCAAGACAAGAACCACGGCCCTACATCCGCAGTCCGATGGAATGGTGGAACGGATGAACAGGACGATCAACCGCCACTTGTCCAAGGTTGTCTCTGACCATCAAAGAGACTGGGACCAGTATCTTCATTTGTTCCTGATGGCCTATCGATCCGCAGTACAAGAGTCAACCGGTCAAACTCCTGCTAGTATTATAATGGGCCGAGAACTGCGACTGCCTTGTGACCTGAAGTTTGGGATACCGCCAGGACAAGACACTGCGGGAGAGGACTACGTCAGCAAACTTCGGCAGAGAATGGACGACATCCACGAACGAGTCCGGTTGAACATCCAGAGTGCCAGCGATAAAATGAAGAAGACCTATGACATCAAGGCCGACGCTGGAGGATTTAAGGTTGATGACCTGGTTTGGCTGTACAACCCCAAACGTCGTCGTGGACTATCACCAAAGTTGCGGAACTCGTGGAAGGCCCGTATAAAATCGTGAAAAGGATAAACGACCTTGTGTACCGAATCCATAAGCCACCCCGAGGGAAACCAAGGGTCGTCCATTTCAACAGGTTGGCCCCTTACGCTGGAAACCATGACCAAGTTCGCACCCTCAAGCCACCGGAGGATGATATGACGTTCGAGAAGTTTATGTCCTTGTATTCAAACGGGCAGAAAGTTCTACATGGGGTTACTAGAGAGGAGTCACGAGACCTTTCGAGGTGCCTGCTGACTACGCACTAGCGCACTGTGTGGCAGAAGATCTTCGAATGTCCAGGGCATCGCCGTAGTGTTCTCCAAGAAATTTGGTCAACTCCAAACACTGCGGGAGCAGAATCCAGAAGTTGGTGGGGTGCTACAGTTGAAGAAAGGCCAGAGAAACATCTACTACCTAGTTACCAAGAGGCATTCCCAAGATAAACCGTCCTATGAAGATGTCTGGAAGAGTCTCACCAAACTAAGAGATACTATGGTGGGCCAGAATCTGGTGGATCTAGCAATTCCAAAATTATCCTGTGGTATTGATGGGTTGGACTGGAGAGTCATAAGAAGTATGCTGGAGGCGATATTCAGATCCAGCGGCGTCAAGATTTTGGTTTGCTGTAACCCTCTTCCACGACCGATCATGAAGACCGTGGAGTGTTACTTCCATCGAACTTCACGGTGCAGATATGGGGAGTCATGCAGATATCGTCACACTCCAAGGATGAAATTTCGGGACGAAATGTCTTTAAGAAGGGGGCAATGTAACGAACCTAGGCCGGACCTGTCGCCTCACGTGTTGCCATCGACAACGATAAGATCATCCCCGGAGATATTCGAGAACCATCCAGTCTCTCTGCCACGGAAAACAACGGTCAATATTGGAAACAATTGGAACATGCCAGAATTCGAAACATCGAGAATGCTGTATCGGAGATAAATAGGCGACCCTCAAGTGGAGTCGGAACAGTCTGAACGAGCCCATACCATCGAGCTATACAGTGGCGTAGTAATATAAATTAAGTTGTAGATTAAGTGTGAAATAAATTAGTAGAACCAAGTTAAGTTTATTTACGTTACAATAACATACAACTATTGCACTTTCAATGTTCATAATATGTATGTTACTGAAGATCAGTCAAACTCTAAATAATTTGTGAATATTTCAATATGTTTTCTATTAATTTGAAAAAAAATTTTTTTAAAAAATTTTTTATAATATTGTATTAATCTCCCTAAAATACAATTTTTTAAAGATATAAAATGTATTCAAATTTTATTGTCATTTGGCAAAAAATCTCGAATTAAGGGAAGTAGAAAAAATCGCTCCCTTGGTTCTCGATTGTTTGCCATGACAATAAAACTTTTATACAATTAAACATGTATTTATCGATAAAAAAATTATCTCTTATGTATTTATACCCGAAAAAATGCACACATAGTGTAACATTCCAAGCTTTTGGTAATGCATGCTTGTATTTCAAGTATCAAGTGTTTCATGAAACCTGAGCTGTAGGAATTTCAAAGAGAATAAAAAAACTGAACCTTTTTTTTCCCATCTCTTATGGCTTTTGCTCTAGCTCTTCAATCGATAATTAATTATATAAAAACATTATTCAAGTAAAATTTGATAAAAATTTAATTTGGAACAAAGAAAACGATTTTGACCTAATTATAACCGTTTTTCCGGAAGTAGCTCCAAAATATTTGTTCATTTATGACTGGTCCTTTTTTTCTCAATCAACGTGGTTTTCTTTTTGAATGAGTTTTTTGTACTGATTTCATTCAAACCTCGTTCAATATTTTTAAGTTTTAATAGCTTTTATCATTTTTTCTCCTATAATACGCTGTAGTGTGTGTTTCCTGGAAAGTATGTCAGTTAGAAGGTCAATTTGAATGCACTAAAAAGTAAAAAATAATTTTAATATTCAACGACTATGTAAAAAACCATGTGGTGCTTTTTGGTTACGTATCTTTGAGAAACATAATACTTCTAATTAATTTCGACAAAGCATCCCACGCTTTTTGGCATGGTCGTTCAATATTAAAATTATTTTTCACTTTTTAGTGCATTGAAAGCGTGTTCTTTAGTTTATTAAAATTGTCTGGTGTGGGGTTTTGAAACCACGCTCTCTTTCAAGAACTAAACTCAAAACTGGCGCCTCAGACCGCTCCTCCAATGCAAGGATGTTTACAAGTTGGCTAAAATGTCAGCTAGAGTCAATATCACCAATTGTTCAAGTGGTGTTATTGATATTTATAATAAGTTTTTACCATATATATTATGTATTAAATTTGAATAGAATCAAATCTTCATAACATGTACAAAGAATATAATAACAATAGAGAAATACTTCAAGTAGTTTAGCAATTATAACAAATTTTATTCCAGTATTTTTTGCAACTAAGAGTGAAATTTACTTTTCATCAACAGTTGCGAAAAATTTAACTTTTCGCAACTGGTGATGAAAAGAGAGACATTTGATAACGTCGAGTTTTGAAAAGTGTCACTTTAAATGTCAAAATTAGAAAAATTTAATCTGTTTGAAAATATGAACAGGATGTTCATAAAATCAGATTACTATCTTCCATCGTTCAAGATTACCTCTTGTGGGGTATTCATATTGAAAAGGAAAACATCCTCATTTGAATATTGGATAGAAAGATTTTTCTGTGAATTGAAAAATCCACGATAAAAATGAAGTAAATTTTTGTGAATGTCTAAAAGAAAACAACTACTTTCCCGGCTACGCCACGCTGGACATTGAACTACATCTGATAGATATTCTGAAAGGACCCTAACTCAAAAGAAAAAATCTGAAATTGATAAATTGCATTTTCATTCAGATAGTTATTTGATTTTGTATTCCAGTCTTGATTAAGAACTCATATAGACTAATGAGGCACAGTAGACTATTTTCCAAAAGAGAGTACTCACCAGAAATCATTTTAATTGAGGATGTTTCCCTTTTTAATAGAAAAATTTAATTCTAGTTCCAAATACTAATGATAATGACAAAAAAGACCAAGTTCCAGTAGAAACCTCACATATGTTTTCTTGATATCATGTGAATTTTGATCAGATAGCTTCACTCGAAATTTGAAATTTTTAAATTAATATGATCAACGAATGTAAAACCTGAAAAAGGTAAATGTTCCGTTCATTTCACTCACTTGTTGATCAAAACTGGACTCCTGTTTTCGATTATTTTGCCGATTTCTTCATGAGTCAAGTGATAAATCAATTGCTTGGATGGGAGTAAACCGTCTCTGACCATGCCTTGACTGAGATGTCTGTAGGCTTGCCGTACCACATCAAAGGCCCGAACCATTTCCGATTTGGTTTGTTCTCGGAAACCTACCGATACTGTCATTCTCTTTATGAAGAACTTGACGATTTTCCTGGAAATGCACACTTATATTCGATAGGAAAAAACTGAATCGTATCCTGAAATCATATATACAGGATGTTTTCAAAGGGGAGGCATATATTTTAGCAGGATTTGAATATTTTTCCACGATCAATTTCTTATTCATACGACATTTCTTCCACATCAGCACTGAAAGTATATAGCATGAGGATTTTCAACTGCCAACAAGTGTATTATGAAAATTATTCCACACTAGAAGAACGATGTGAATATGAAACTGCCGACAGCTGCCAGGTAGTTTTCAAAAAGATGTACTTATTATTATGCAACTTCAATAGATGAGGGTATTGATAAAATAACTTATTTTGACTAGTTCTACATCCTGTTTAAAAAAATCCTCCTTTGAGAACACCCTGTATTTATGAAAACAAAGCTCCAACTTTGAAACCACTATATAAACAATACTTTATTGTCCAAGATAATAACTCATTGAAAAAGCATGGCTTAAATTACACATATATTTACATAAACATATACATACAAGGAGGCCCAGGCGTGTGTGCAAGCTCCATAACTTTTTTTTGTCTCTAAGCTATCGACTTGATTTTTTCGAACGATAGGTCCGACAATGAAGCACATTCCGAAAATATTTCTATTTATATACAGGATGTCCCAAAATAAGATACACAACTACGTTCTGTTTTTTCAAAGGGCAACTTCCCATTTTTCTTGCATTTTTGGATTCGCCACTAAATTGTCGATATAACCGGATTTTTCAGACTTATCTGCAATAGTTTTTGACTTATGTAAATTTATGTGTCAAAATAGCATCGTGCATAGACCTACAGAAAAATTCATAACTTCAGAACCATTCAGTCGATTCCCTAGGCTTTAGCGCATCTTCTGAGATGCAGGCGAACTGAGAGCCCATCGCCTACTACGATTTTTTTGAAAATGACAAATTACAAATGGCAATAACTCGACTTTTTCAAATGCTACACCCTATATTTCATTGCATCGAAGTTTTCAATAGCTTTTTATCGATTTACGGTTTGTGGGGTCTACTTTGTAAAGTTTGCGAAATTTGTTGCAAAATAACACAATTTGATGGCTTTTTCGAAAAAAAGGAATCGAGTAGGCCGCTGTCGTAAAATTTGACACAACCGTGTACTATTAATAATTGTACACGTCTAAATGTTAATAATGAATTTCACCCGCGAAGAATTAGTGAATATGGTGTCTATTATATTGGCGAAGCTGACATAATTCCTTTATTAGCAAGCAGGATCTACCATAAAAAATATGCATATTGATGCTACAGGAAAATCCTCACTTGAGTACTAGGGAAATAGCAGCGGAAACGGATATTACACAAAGTAGTGTGAACAGAATAATATTGAAACATAAGTTCCACCCTTACCAGAACCTTGTTGATCAGTGGACTGATCGTTGTGAGCAATCTCACGGGTATTTTTCCTTTTAGCGATTTTAATGAAACAAATGAACTATATTTTTAACTATACAGGGTGATTCAAGAGTACTTTGACAAATTTCAGGAGGTGATTCCTTACAATATTCTAATATGAATTGTCCACATAATATATGTCCGGAAACGCTTCGTTTCCAAGATACAGGGTGTTAAAGTTTTATTTTTATTTTCGTTTTTTTTATTATTTTCGAAATACTGACCTTAATTATATGGAAATTGGTATTAAGAGGGTTTTTGAGGTGTTGAATTCGAACCTGATGTTATTATTGCTCTTACTCGTAGGGGGCGCCACCTACACGTCTCTTTCTTTTTTGAAGATTCATAAATTTTTTTAGCGTACTTCTAGCACATTTTTCAGTGGAAATATCAATTCCTCTATCATATCGACGTAAAAAAGCTATCCTTGTTACAAGTCGCTAAAAGCAACCGTTTACTAGATATTTGGACTTGAAAATTTTAAGTCGATTATTTGATAATCGATGCGTGTTGAAGTTATTACCATTATTTTGCATTTTTCACAAGAATGCTTAGGAAATTAATTTGACGTTTAAGTAAGTAATTTTGGTAATTACATATTATGTGACAGTTGAACGTTTTGTTGTTTTGTTGAAGTTTCTGTAAGTTTTAAAACACTAATTTTGAACAAATGGATTATTTAAACAATAATGCCTATTTAGCCGATATGCATTTCGATAGCAAAGCGCGCGAAGCAAGACGTATTTATATACCAGGAGCGATTTCCTAATCGAGTACTGCCGTCAGCTCCAACATTTACCAGTCTCCACCGTCGTTTGGCAGAAACAAGTAGCTTTAAGAGGGCAGCTGATATTATTGGAAGACCACGAGCAATCCGAACCCCAGAATTGGAAGAAGCTGTTTTGAACGCTCTCGAGGAGAATCCAGAAACAAGTACGAGAATAATTGCTGAAGCTCTCAATTCTACTCAGGCCACAGTTTGGAGAATTATCCACGATCAACAATTTTATCCATACCATATTCAAAGGGTACGAGCTCTTTTGCCACGAGACTTTCCCCAACGCATTACTATGTGTCAGTGGTTTTTGAGAAAATTGGCTGGAAATCCTCAATTTTTAAGATTTACGGACGAGGCAAACTTCTCCCGAAATGCTATCACAAACTTTCATAACAACCATGTTTGGGCTCTGGAAAATCCGCACGCAGTTAGTGAAAGACATTATCAGTATCAATTTTCTGTGAATGTATGGGCGGCAATAATTGATAATTACCTGATAGGACCTATTTTTTTTCCGTTCCGACTGAATGGCGCAACTTACAGAGACTTTTTAGAAAATCAATTGCCGGGACTACTTCAGAATGTACCATTAGAAATTCGTATCCGCATGTGGTTTATGCATGATATAGCTCCGGCCCATTTTAGCGTTGTAGCCAGGGAATTCCTTAACACTGTCTATCCAAATCGATGGATCGGTAGGGGTGTAGAAGAACCTAACCAGGCGTGGGCACCAAGGTCCCAGGATCTAAACCCGCTAGATTTTTATTTTTGGGGACATTTGAAGTCACTCGTTCATAAAACTCCAGTAGCGAACGAGGAAGATCTAAGAAACCGAATAGTAGACGCCTGTGAAACAATAAGAAACACACCAATAATATAATTTTTGAGCGGGTACGAGTTTCAATGACTAGAAGAGTAAATGCCTGTATCTTCACTGAAGATGGACACTTTGAACAATTTATTTGACTACAATTTAGTTTCCCTCATTTTATTTTATTCTACATATTCAAAATTTCTTGAAATATAATGTTGATTTTTCTTGCAAATACAGATTTTGCACCCTTGATACAAAAATAACTATGTCAAACGAGTAAAAATAAATAGAATAGGTGGCGCCCCCTACAAAAAACCAAAACCACTTACTTAAACGTCAAATTCATTTCCTAAGCATTATCAAATAATCGACTTGAAATTTTCAAATATCTAACGGTTGCTTATAGCGACTTGTAACAGGGGTAGCTCTTTCACGTAGATATGATAGAGGAATTGATTTTTTACTGAGAAATGAGCTAGAAGTACGCTCGAAAAAATTATGAATCTTCCGAAAAAAAAAGACGTGTAGGTGGCGCCCGCTACGAGTACGAGCAATAATAACATCAGGTTCGAATTTGGCACCTCAAAAAACCTCTCAATACCAATTTTCATTTAATTAAGGTCAGTATTTTGAGAGTTATTCAAAAAAAAAACGAAAATAAAGATAAAACTTCAACTCCCTGTATCTTGGAAACGAAACGTTTCCGGACATATATTTATTTGGACAATTCATATTAGAATATTGTGAGGAATCATCTCCTGAAGTTTGTCAAAGTACTTTTGAATTACCCTGTATATTAACACCTTTGGTTAACAACAACTACAGAATATAAATACGTGTAAACTTCTTGAGGATCTAATAGTGAATGCCAAATCTATTTCAAGCAAGCGGGTCGCATCTTTCTCAAGTGCCAGACGTTATCGTCCAACCCTTATTCGTGAACAAATCTTGTTTAAAGTCAACCCTGAAAAACCTACATCAAGATTTGTATGGTAATGATTTTGTAAATAGAGTTGTTTTGTATTCAAATGATTGCAGAGGATTATAATACTTTAAACAAACAACGTTTAAGAACAACGGGTCGGTCAACAGACATAATATGCATTATTATGCAATCGGAAATCCTCACTGGTTGAGAACCGTTGATCACTAAAAGCGATGGTCGCTCGATGTTTGGGGAGGAATTAAAATTATTGGACCCTACTTTTCCGACAATGTGCAGAATAGTGAAAGGTATTCACATTTTCTCCATTCATTGCGAATAACTTGCTAGAATGTTAGAAGAAGTGGATTTGAACACCAGAAGGACAAGGTAGTTGCAATACGATGGTGCTGAAGTGCACAATCATAGGATAAAGCGAGAATTTTCAGATCCCTCCTATCCTAATCGTTGGATAGGCAGAGATGGTACTATTCCTTGTCCCGCGCGAACCCCAATCTTACTCCTATAGTAGTAGCATTGTATATAGACTAACCTAGTGCTTCTCAAAAGTCCCCTCCCCCCTCTTATTTTTGGAACGATTATACATAAACAAGTGAAATTTGGAAACTGAATATTGAAGGTTGTAAACCTCCCTACTAGTGATGATAGATGACGAAATCGTCAAAGATGACGTCACAAGGCCATTGTGACCAATAATTTTGAATGGAACCCTACGGCAAGCGACACCTCTTTTAAAAAGTATCGAAAAAACCTATTCAATGATACTAATTTTGTTTGTGTTTATGGCAGTTTTGGCAACTCGCTTTTGAAAAACGCAAAGCTGTGATGAATTAAATCAGTTAGTACTAAAATTCCAAATCCTGGATAGTTGTCAAATAAGCTGACGTTTTTGTTAGTCTCCCTAATTCTACGTTTTTGTAATTGTCCAAGTTTTTGTACATTTAATAATTTGTGTATTGTTGATCGAACGTTTAACTGTTTTAGCAGCTTTTGGTTCTTTTAATATTTTTGTACATTTTAATAATCTGTTGAACTGTTGTGAGCCGAACGTTTAAGTGCTTCAAGAAGCGAAATGGTACGTGCTTTAGGTGATGAAGTAGCAGCGATCCTAATTCTTGGTGAAACTGGACAAAATATTCATGCAGCAGAACGCATTTTTAATGAGAGGTTTCCCGATCGCCCCGTTTCGAGGACTTATTTAAGGGAGCTTCTTCGTAAGTTTGAAAAAACGGGTAGTTTCAATGATGCGAAACGATCTGGCAGACCACAAATTTCTGATGAGAATAAAATTGATATACTGGCAGAAGTAATAGTTAATCCTACTTCTTCAACAACTCACGTTGCATCTACCTGTGAAGTCAGTCGAAGTACAGTACACAGGGTGTTGAAAAAAAACAAATTTCATCCATACAAACTAAAAATGGTTCATCAACTCTCAGACGACGACCCAGACCGAAGACTAGAATTTTGTCAAAATATGGAAACTAAAATTAACCAACAGCCAGACTATGTCAAAACAATTTGTTTTAGTGACGAAAGTACTTTCTATCTAAATGGAAATGTAAATACACAGAATGTGAGGTATTGGAGTGACGCAAATCCTCACCTGTTTCGTGAAACACATACCCAATTTCCCCAGAAGGTGAATGTTTGGGCAGGTATCCTGGGAAACCACATCGTTGGGCCTCTTTTTTTGAATACTCATTTAACTGGTGAGGTTTATCTGGAGCTGTTGCAAAACGCAATAGAACCGTTAATCCTTGAAATTTTGGAAGATAATCCAGATGAATTCGGCAATTAGGAAATTACATTTCAACAGGATGGTGCTCCTCCACACTATTACGGTGCAGTAAGATGGTATTTGGATGAGGAGTATCGTGGTAGATGGATTGGACGACGAGGTTCACCGGAATGGCCAGCTCGATCACCGGACCTCACACCTTTGGATTTTTTTCTGTGGGGGTACCCCAAATCGGAGGTTTACGCCACTGAACCTGACAATATTGACGTTTTAAAACAACGTATTGTTGCAGAATGTGAGGCTGTTTCCGCAGACACATTTGCAAAAGTACAAGAAGAGTTTAAAAATAGGATATTTCACTGTCAGGAAGTAAATGGAGGCCACTTCGGGGCTTATTTACTAGAAGACATAAACATATTTCTATCCAATATTCAATTGAGAATGTTTTCTTTTTCAAGACTAGCAGCTTGTGTGGAACATGATGGCAACCTATTTGGGAATAGTAGCCTTTCCTCAAAATGTTTTCATTTTTTCCTGTTAATCATCCTTTCTTGTTCCTGTAAATATAACTGGAATTGTTTCCATTGTGATGTACCTCCTGTTTATATTACAATTTCATTTTGTTGAAACATATTCTTTTCGGAATTGTATGGATGTGTCGAATTTTACGACAGCAGCCAAGTCGACATATTTTTTTGCAACAAATCTCGCAAACTTTAGACCCCACAAAAACCATATAACGACAAGTAGCTCTTGAAAAATGCCATGTAATGATGATGAAATATATAGTGTTGCATTTGAAAAAGTCGTGTTTTTTCCATTTGTAATTTGTCATTTGAAAAAAATTGTAGTAGGCAATGAAACAGTACGCCTGCATCTCAAAAGATGTACTAAAGTTCAAGAAATCGACTGGAAAATAGTTGGTTGAGTTATCTTGAATGATTATAAATTTTTCTGTGGGTCTATGCACGACGCTATTTTGACACATAAACACATAAGTGGTTTTGCAGAGAAGTCTGAGAAACCCTGGTGCGTTATATCGACAATTTAATGGCAATTCCAAAAATGTAACAAAGATGGGGGGTTGCCATTTTAAAAAACAGAACTCAGTTGTGTATCTTATTTTGGGACATCCTGTATGTAAATAGAAATATTTTTAAAATGTGCCTCATTGTCGGACCATGGTTAAAAAAATAGAATCGATAATTGGATAGAAAAAAGTTATGGAGCTTGCGCGCACTCCTGGGTCACCCTGTATAATACTCACTAAACATTTGCCAAAAGCTGATTTATGTTTCTGTCAATACAAAGCAGAATATACAATGTACAAGGTATAAATATATTTTTGGTCATGTGAATCAGAAACATGATTATGAAAACAATGAACGTAGAATGATTCCCGTTGAGAAATCACCGTGATGTCTGGCTACAATTGGGACATGAGGGAGAATGAGACAGGACAATTTTATCCAAACCATTATCAAAGGGTATGGAAGTTTTAACCTCAAGATCGTCCCTCGAGAGTTGATTATTGTTAGTGTTTTTCGAATCAATATCATAGCAACGGCAATTGAACTTTTAGCTAGAGACAAAGGTACATTCACAGAAATATTGTCATGATACACACGTTGGGTAGTAAAACATCTTCATACATTTTCAGTAAACGGAAGAACTCAGACAGAGAGTAGAGAACGCGTGTGAATGTGTTCGTGGGTATATTTCATTTTCAAATAGTTTTGTCAACTGATGGTTGGGCCAATTCCTATGAACATACCAGGACCGTAGTAGAACCAATATCGTCGGTAAGTTTGGTATGTTCGTTATTTTGCAACTTTTATATACGTGATTTTGTTATAAAATCACATATTTTGACTAGTTCTACATTCTACTAAAAATGCCCCATCATTGAAAACACCACATATAAGTTTATTCCAAAAACAAATATGCAGACGAGGCCTAGTTATAAACAAATATCAACAATAACCAACATTTCTCACTTTGATAATCAAACAGAACTGAGAACCAGGGGCATTCCTTGATAACATTGAAACGCGAGATGGTACTGATCCAGTGCGCGACGAAAATAAAATGATATGCAACAAACATCACAGTACGCTTAATTCATGAAAATTCGAATAGGTAATTTCCGATTTGCCCTGAGGCATCGCCTGATGCACATTTGAGGCGTTGTCTTGTCTACGTGTCGTCCTGTTTTTTAACCGACGAAAAAAAAAAAGAGGAGGTTCTCTAGTCGACGCGTATTTTTTTTATGTTTGACCACGCATAAGTTTTCACATCGTAGTTCGATTTCGATGATTTTTTCTTTCATTGGATAGGGTAAACCTCGAAGTTCGTCCCATTTGAATTTGAAAAAAAAACACTCTTAGGGGTAGAAAAATAGGGGATATTTATCGTTCACCTACTGAATGTTTACCTATTAACTGACACTACCACTCATTACTGTTGTACTGGGTTATCCGATTAAGATGATTTTTTTTATTAAATATGGAATACCTCAGAATTGGAAAATAATAATCCACCCCTAAGGGTAGATAAATAGGGGATGATTGATTTTTCTTCTGTGAACCGATCGCCTATCGTCTGGGGATAAGAAATTTATTACCGGAAATTGAAATTTACGAGTTGTCAAAAGAAAGGGTTGCTGAGGGTGGAAAGGGGGGGGGGATTTTGGTCACTCCTCATGAACTTGTTTTGTACAGGCTCAGAGGCAAGTACTCGCAGTTGGGATGTTTCGATTATGCATATTCCCTCATCCCCCCACCCTCACCTTTGTAAAATGTACATTTTGTAAAAATTCACTTCGCTGAACCATATGAAAGTGTTGATACGAGGGCGATTTTATGAAAAACAAGAGAAATTGCTGAAAATTTGCAAATTTGAAAAAAAAACAAACTTTGAAGAACTGTATCTACAGCATATTCTATTTTGTTAAAAAAAGGTATTCATAGTCTTGTCGAAAAATCACTCCTTCATGGTCAAAATGGCCGAAATCTGAAAAAGTGCCAAACAATTGAAGTTTTTGGGCTGGGAAACTATGTTTTGGAGGGGCCCCGAAGTCGAATACTTGACCAGAGTACCTCTACGTAATCCTGCACATTGTGTGAAAAAATCGCTACTACCTGATTTCATGTACGTGAGAATGTACTATTCTATTATTTATTATTAACTTATATGTACCATTTCCAATTATTAATTATTGTAATATCAGATATAAAAATAAATTAATGATTCAAATTATCATACATATTTACAAGTTTTTCAAAACTGACTTCGTTTTTCAGTGGATTGTAGGAAACAAATCCAGGGCTCTCACCATGTGTCTTATAATAAAGTTTTGTTGTGTATGATCCCACACCACTGAGGCTTATTTCAATCTACTGCGAATTAGTGGGGACAATAAATATTTGATTAGGTTTTTGTTGGCGAACTTGGAGGGGGTACGTTGAATGATTTGCTGGATTTCCTAATAATATTGAATATATTTTTTCCCCGGATGCTGGTCTCGTCGCCAGCTGCACCTCAGCCTCTTGGGCTTTTTATGCCTTTCGGTTTTGTTTTACAGCACCCACTCAGTAACTCTAGTTCCCTGTACTAGTCTGTACAGGTTCTTCACCGGTTGGCTGTTGTATACTTCGGGAGTATGCCTTGGTTGGTTGTCGGAATATTGCTTGTCTTTTGCGGTCTAGTGCCTCGCTTTCTGACAATATGTGTTTGGCCGTTTCTGTCCCTTTGCCACATTGTCTGCAGAAAAGTTCTCCGTTGTACAGCCATTTTGTACAGGTGTCCTCTCATTGGGCTGTGACTACTGAGGAGGTCCGTTATTGTTTTAACTTGGTTCCTACTCATCTTGAGTAGTTCTTCAGTTCTTTGCTTCGACGGTTTCTGAATAAATATTTTCCCGTGGTGCATAAGAGGCGCTCCCTTTGTTTTCGTTCGACCCAGTCCCGTATGCAGCCTCGGATGGCCGATTTTGTCACCCCGAGTGCGGGTTCTGATAAGCTCGTCCTAGCTAATTCATCAGCTTTTTCATTGCCCTTGATGCCACAGTGTCCCGGTACCCACATCCAAGTTATTTTATTGTGTTCTGCGAGGGCACTGGGTTCTTCTCGGCATTCCCATACCAGTCTTGATGTCACTTTTGGGTTCGTGCTGTCTGTGCGTATTTTGATCCGTGTGTTATGCACTTCCCTCATGTTGGTTTCTGTCACACATTGCAACATTGCGTACATTTCCGCGTGGAATACGGAAGCATTTTTTCCCAGTGAGATGCTCAGTTGGTAGTTTTTTCCCCTCACTGTATATCACAGCACCAGTTCCTTCTTTGGTCTTGGATCCGTCTGTGTACCAGATCCTCTCTCCAGGTTGGCTCTTGGTGGTGGTATCAATCCGTTCACTTCGATCTTACATAATCACCTCGAAGTTCGTGTCAAAAAAGTACAGTTGATCCGTTGGTTTCATTTCAAGAATGTTACCTCCCACTATTTCCTTTATCTTGTTGTGATCCGATCTGTTGCTCGTGATTTGTAACCTTAGAAATCCCATTCATTCCTCCCCCATGATTGTTATGTCAATCGGGGGAAGATCTAGTAGTGCCTCCATGGCTGCTGTTGATGTTGTTTTCATAGCCCCCGTTATGCTGAGGCAGGCAAGTCTTTGTACCTTGCTCAACTCAGCCGCGGCCATTTTTTGTGTTATCTTTGTCCACCATACCAAAGATGCATAGGTGATCATGGGTTTCACCACAGTATTGTATGTCCAATACACCATTCTGGGACTTTAATGTCATCTCGGATTTCTTCTTCACTTACCCCCGACAGCTGGATATTGGTCCCGTGGAGGGTTAGAGGTCCCAGGCCCTCTAGCTTCCTTCTTCGGGTAAAAGCTAAAATGGTTGATTTGGAGGGACTGATATTTAAACCCCTCTTCATTTATCCATGTACTGACCAAATTTAGGGCCGTTTTTATTCTCTCCCAAACTATGGTGTTGAAATTTTCTTGGTCTGTGTCTGCGTACCCAAGTGTTTCTTGCCATTCCCATCTAGTGTGATTAGCAGGTCCTGCACCGCCGAGTTACAGAGCACTGTGGTCAGTACACACTCCCTTGCGGACAGCCCCTGGTGACATTGGCTGCCAGTGTTTCTCCCACTGAAGAGGAGTAGATTATTATTTCTCTTAGCATGCAGTCTATCCACCTGCAGCAGGTCTCATTGATGCCTTTTCTTCTCAATGCTCTTGAGACTGAGTTTAGAGATATATAGTTGAATGCCCCTTCGATGTCTAGGAATGCACCCAGTAAGACCTCTTTGTTTCTTATAGCAGTTTCCACCTTTTCTTCCGAGTTGGTGTAATGCTGTTTCTGTAGATTTGCATGTTGTGTAGGTGTAGGTGTAGAGGTAGGTTTGCCAACACTGTGTCCCTAATGTGCCTATCCAACAATTTTTCTTGCGTCCCAAGCATAAATGACATAAGACTTATTGGCCTCAGTGCCTTCGCTCTATCCTGTCCAGTTCTTCCAGGTTCGGGAATGAAGACGACTGTAATTGCTCTCCATGCTTTTGTTATCAATAGTAATATCCCTAGGACATTGATAATAGACGAAATAATTTTATGACAATCGAAAGCTCGTTCCTTGATAACTGTTACCAAGCAACGAGCTTGAGAAATTTGTCATAAAATTATGAGGCATTTGTCCATGTCCGAGGGATATTCGGCCGAAAATATTTTGACAAAAAAATTTATAACTCAACACAATGAAACATTTATTTATTTATTAAAAGTACAGTTAGTGAAAGTACAATTATTAAAATATAAGTTAACATTAGATTCGTTGCTGTTCTCTACTATAAAAGATATATCACCACGCATAATATTTATGATCTTGTCGTGGTGCTCTTGATCGAGATTTAAGTATGGTTTTATAGAATTTTGATTGCTATGACCAGTAATTTTCAGCAATTGTTGTTCTTCTACACAACTTTTTGCCAATTCGCTAACAGCAGTTATTCTAGTCGAGTGATTTGTTATCTTTTTATCCTTTACATTCAAGGCAGATTTAGTACATCCATTTATTGTATATCTTCCAACAGGTACATTATCGTACCATTTGTCAATTTAATTTTTCCAGTGTCGATTTGGTTTCAAAAACAGTCGGGGTGAGGTAATATTGTCGCCTCGTTTTGATCAGTTTATGAAAAAGACGTATAGGGCAGCTTTGTCTTTCACTATTGGATACCAACCATCTACTACTTGTACAGTTTTTAGAACCACCTTGGCACGTTTTACTGAACACCGGATTGTATTCAATGCGATTTGTTGGAGAGTCATCGTTATTTTTCTCGATTTGAAAAAATCCACCAGATAAGCAACTGCCTCTCCTCCTCGCCACGCCAATTCTACAGAAGCAATATGGTAAAATTTACGCATAAGACCTTCAGGAGTAATTTCATCCCATAGCAATATTATTTTGTTAACTTCAGACAAATTTAACGAAACTGAACTGGACTTACGTTTACATGGATCTGCTTGTAGTTTCCTGATTGCATCGCGGGCATCTCGGTCTGGTTTAAATACTATATTGTTAAACGGGTCAATCATAATATTACAGTCATTATAGTACTTTTCTTGCAAAAGTTTGCACGAAACATTTCACATTGTCTTCACCGTTGCTTCTTTAAATTCGGTCCCGTCTTTCTTTCTCATATTGACCGCCCAATCTTTTAGTCTCAACGCCAAAGCTTCTATATTCATTTAATTCATATTCTCGTTCGCAGCAAAATTACATAAATATTCCCTAAATATATTTGTGACTGTAGGTTGTATTTCTGGGAATTTTTTCTTTGATTAGCGCATTTATACTTTGAACATTCGCATTGCCAAAACGTGACATTTTGAAATTTATTTGGAATGAAGTTGTCAAACTCAATCGTGTTGTCATAGTTATTGATAATTGCACTGAATGCAATTATCAGTGTAATGTGGACATAATTGGGTGAAATTGTTTGATATGACACAGAATGACAAAATTTGAATGGTTGTTAGATCTGTCAAAAAAATGTCTATCCAATTATTTTGAAAAAGTATACCAAATACACGGATTCCCGACTTTAGTACCTTGTTATTCCACTTTTTGGTGATACCAGATTTTTTACGACATCTTCCAAAGACATTTTACTTTTTTCTGAGATTCTTCCATGTTTGATATTAGCCTGGATCATTGTTATAACTTTCGTTGGATTTTCAGCCCAAGATTCCTCCATAACTTCGAACTGAAGAACAGTGCAACAGTTAATATTAAAAAATTATTCCTCAATCACAACATACCTCTCCCAGACTCCTATGACCATGGTTCTTCAAAAAAGTTTCCAACAACTTTTTCACTTGGGGGCATTTCTGTTCCAACCATTCTACTCCCAATTCCGGAATTACTTTGCGAAATTCTTCACTACATGACTGTTCCTTGATCATTTTAGAGATATTTTCTAGATATTGGGGAACCTCTGCTGAAATAACGTCCTCACACGAAGATAGAATGATGGAAAAATCCGAGAGATGATTCACTGTAATTTCTAAAAATAAAAAAAAATTAAACGGTTAATGTTGGATTCGCAAGAATATCATAATTATTTTATGGATAAATGAACAAATGTATACACTGCCTATCCAGATCTTTCACCAGTTTTTGTCTTAGAACAAGAAAAAACTAATTGCAGGATACTACATTGAGGTATAAGTGTGCAATTATTGAGGCTCTGGAGTAATCCAATAAATAGAAACACAATTTTACCAAGATATAACCAAAACAGCTGAAATTCTGGATTATGGTAGTTAAATGTATGAATTATCCATTGAGCAATTCTTGACCATGCCACGGCCCTAAATATAAAAAAATATAAAAAACTTTTTGAATATCCTTATTTTTAGCTGTTACTGCAAAAATAATGGAGATACAGAAAAATGTTCACAACAAAAGTTGTAGTTCGTGATTTTCTCTACAAAGATGGTTTTCAACAAAATTTTGATCTATATATCAATTTCGGATTATAGACCTAATACAATCCAACAAAATAAAAAATTCGTAATTTTTATGTCTATAAAGTAGGTATTCCTATGTATTTCGCCTTGGTTAACTAGGAAATTATCTTTTCTTTGATATTAACTTGTTCCAAGCATGATTCAAAAATCGGGCTGAAATGGACTCACAACCCAAAAATGTCGACCGTAATCGAAATAGTGAGGGCGTTTTTGATCTTGGAGGGTCAAGTTACATAAGAATGAATGTTTCTTATTTTCAACAGGGAAATTTGGCAAACTGGCCGAAAATTTCGTGAAAATCTTCAGTAACTCTCCATTACCTCGCAACACGCGATTTTCGTTTTCCGTGCAGTGGAAGAAGAGAGATGGATATCAGACAATTCAAATTACAAAAATATACAATTCTTTATTATTTATCATAGAGCAAAGGTTCCTCAACTAGACTAATCTTCCACGCTAATTTAATGTAGACCTTCGTCTTCATACTATCGTTCCCAATAGGCAGGTGAAACGAAAAAGTAAACAAAATCTGTGTAAAGCCTTGGTTTCCTCCAAAAGTCGCAGTCGCTGACGGCTACGACCGGGTAGCCGCGATCAGGTCGTTGAGACATCTTCAAAGCATTTTAGATGCTCCTGTTTTCCTATCTGCTGCCGAGTCGTTACTAGAGCTCATCCAGTATTGAAACGACCACTTTGGCCTTCCCCCACCTAACAACCAATTTTTATCGAAGATACCCGAGCCATTGTCTAACTATGGCCACAGTTTATAGCTAAAGAAACAGTTCGCTCACTTGGCGTCGGCACTTTGATCTTTATGTTCCCGTTTGTACACTGCGCAACTCTGATTTTTATCCTTCGCGCATACCGCGTGTTACTGTGTTACTAATAACGAGTAAACTATTGCAAAGTTGAATGAATAACTGCACTACCTATTTATTAATTAAACAAACCGAACCTTTCAAACGCTGCATGCCAAGACACTGGTGAAGATTCGCCGTAGCACAGCAAATCGTGTCCACTCGTGTTTTCCCCCTCTCTATTTACCAAAAGGTCGTTTCAATACTGGATCAGCTCTACTACGCCGTTCGTTTAGTCGCCGGTCGCTTGACCGCTCCGGGAGCAGACGCACTTCCATTTCTTAACGAATTTTACGGTGAAACAGATGGTTTTGCGCTGTGACAAGTGTCTTTCACTGTATTTTTTCCTCAGCAGAGTAAAAAAACGTCTTTAGTTATGACAAGTATGTAATAGTTTGTACTTGTCACTTATAACAACACTAATTACATTTAATTTTTGGAACGAAGTTCCTTTACGCGGCTTGCGGTAGGTATTGACTGGTAGAAATCGTCACGTAAAAAAAAGCGTTATGCCCCCTCCATGCGAATTTCTCTCTCTCTCTTTCTATTATATGTGTGACAAGCGTCTAGCCCTTGCTCATAAAATTCCGAAGGTGTACGAAACCATCCGAACTGCTGTTCTGCTTGCGAGAAATTTAAAATGATTCATGAGCGGTAGGATATCTATGCGAATACAAGTCGGATATTATCGTTGAATGGTAATACTTGTAAGATATTTTTGTTTCTTTCATATTCTTATATAACGTGTGCTTAGATGAATAAATTCTTTTTTGGACATAATTTCTTATGTTTTTTGTTTGCCGAAGTTGGATTAATGGTTTACATTAAATATGTGGCACGTCAATTTGATATAATATAACGAATAGTATTATCAGGAAAAAAATTGCTTTTACTGTGATGGAGGAGTTTGGAAAAAGGATATATAGGTATATTATTGCATGGTATAATGACAATTTAATGTGATGGAATAGAAAACGTCAACTTTCAAAGCGAAACATATTGAGAAAAGAGAAACACAAAATGGTCGATACATGAGATTGATGGCGATATGTTCTGCTACCTCGATATTAATTGATTTATTGGATCGTTTGGAACCATGGAGGGAGCATAACGCTTTTTCCTTACGTGACGAAAATATACAAATATAGACAATCTAAATCTCCATATCGAATTACATTCGGAGTTGAAGAACCTGGCCAATCGAGTAACCGAATGAAATGTATTTAAAATGTTAGTACTCACAGCAAACATAAAATATAAGTAAATATTAAAAAAAAATGGTTGTGTTGAGAATTGAATCCCGGACCTCTGGCTTGGTAGTCCCTCGTTTTACGGCAGCTGCGTTTGGTCTTTGAAATTATTCGTGGAAACGTTCAATTCAAATAATTCATATACGTTTTGGCCAATCAATAGTGGGAATATTCTACCTAGAAAATTATCGCGGGAATAATTTGAGGTATTTTGTTTTTATTGTCTGACAACCTATATTTTTAATTTGACGTCTGTCATTAATTCGCATAAAAAGTGTGAAATGAATCAAAACTGGTTTAGTACATTATATAATTTTGCAAGGAAATGTGTTTATGATCCTTACATCAAAAAATAATCTAAAGAATACCACACGAGAGTTCGATATAGTATAAAATAATTATCTAGATTTCTTTCTCAAACTTGTTGGCAATAGCCACTCGAGCCAGTTGGTCTCTCTTGTCTATTGTCTGGCAACAAGTTTTCGAAAATCTGTCGAATTATTTTCACTCTCTTGTGATATTACAACTGAAAATGTGATGATGTCAAATTGCACTGGAAAGCGCTCATTTTCCAAAATGAAAAAAATAGGCGAATTACGATGAAAAAATTTATTTCTTGTATATTATACCTACATATGCTCGTGCCGAAATAATTTGATTTGTTCCGCAATAAATAAAAAAAAATGTTTGAAAAATAATTAGGGGCCTCCACTCCTTTGTTGCCCCAGGGCCTCCACACCTTTTAATCCGGCCCTGTGCCTTCGGTGAAGATGGACACTTCGAATAATTTATTTGAATACAATTTGGTTCCCTTTATTTTATTTTTTCTACATATTCAAAATTTCTTGAAATAAAATGTTGATATTTTTTGCTAATTTTATTAAAACAAATACAGATTTTGCAACCTGGATACAAAAATAACTATTTCAAACAAGTAAAAATAAATAGAATAGGTGGCGCCCCTGCTGGCGCCCCTGCAAAAAACCAAAACTACTTACTTAAACGTCAAATTTATTTCCTAAGCATTCTTGTGGAAAATGCAAAATAATGGTAATAACTTCAACACGCATCGATTATCAAATAATCGACTTGAAATTTTCAAGTCCAAATACTAGAAAACGGTTGCTTATAGCGACTTGTAACAGGGGTAGCTTTTTTACGTAGATATGACAGAGGAATTGATTTATCCACTGGAAAATGTGCTAGAAGTACGCTCAAAAAAGTTATTGATCATAGAAAAAAAATACGTGTAGGTGGCGCCCCCTACGAGTACGAGCAATAATAACATCAGGTTCGAATTCGACACCTTGAAAAACCTCTCAATACCAATTGTCATTCAATTAAGGTCAGTATTGCGAAAGTTATTAAAAAAAAACGAAAATAAAAATAAAACTTTAACACCCTGTTTCTTGGAAACAAAGCGTTTCCGGATATATTTTTATTTGGACAATTCATAATAGAATATTGTGAGGAATCACCTCCTGAAGTTTGTCAAAGTACTTCTGACTCACCCTGTAGAATGGCGACTGGCGAGGCCGAGGAAAACAGGTAGGGTGGTGACGATCTGGTCGCGGCTACCCGGTCGTAGTCGTCAGCGACTGCGACTTTCGGAGGAAACCAAGGCTTAACGTTACTAATCAATCAGAAATGTTTTGCCAACTAGAAAATGTAACATTTAGGTATATTTTATCAGACGTAGTAATAGCGTAACATAACATGCCGATTGTAATATAAATGTTACAATGACACAAAGAACAACTGACTGCGAGCAGACGGCCACGTGAAAAGAAGAAAAAGTTCCATGTTTTCAGAACAGGAGGCATGCGCGTGTTTCGGAGCGGCGCCGTAAGACTACCAGCCGCCGCTCACTGATTTTATTTTATACGTGTTCACCTCTCTTTTTACAAGCTTTTATTTAGTTTCACCTGTCCTGATGTCTTGGGCCTAGCCCCACGGTGTGACTAGGCCGTCGGGATGGGAGAACCTGTGATGATCCCAGACACCGCAGGGCAAAGTCCAGGTCCCCCTCTCCACTAACATGGTAGCGTGATTAGTATCTCCGGCGAACCTTCACTCAAACGGTTACTCGTCACACGTTACACGAGTAGTATTTGGTCGAAAGACCAATACGACGGCGACCCATCAAACGGAACAAGAGGAATCTTGTTGACATGGGTACCCAGGGGGAGGAGGATAGCCCCATCGGTTCGCCGATGCCTCTCCACATGGTGTTGGTAAGCCGAGAGGTAGGAACCTGGTCAATGTTTAACAACTTATATTGAAAAACTAAATACATAAAATAATTCTGCGATATCTTAAAGGTACTGCGAACGCAAAATTGGTATTCACAAGAGAATCTGAACAGGGAATAAGAGGATATTGTGACTCTGATTGGGCGAGTGATATGGACAACAGGCGATCATGAACTGGATATGTATTTCTCAATCAAGGAGGACCGATTTCTTGGAATTCTAAGAGACAACATACCGTTGCGTTATCGACAACCGAAGCAGAGTATATGGCATTGTCTGCAGCTACGTAAGAGGCTATTTGGTTGAGTCAATTTGAAAAAGAATTTTGGCCAAACATATCCAAGCCGCCAGTCCTGATATATTGTGACAATAAGAGTGCAATAAATCTTGCCACAAGTGATGGTTATCGTGCAAGGACCAAGCACATTGATATTCGTCATCATTTCGTTAGGCAGAAATTGGAAGATGGTTGCATTCATATTCAACATGTTGGAACAGAAGAAATGATTGCTGATATCTTAACGAAAGCAATATTCAAAAGCAAGCATGAAGTTTGTACGAAAAATATGAACATTGATGTGTAACTGTATTTTAGTGGGGGTGTTGGGAAATGAAAATACAGAACCCCCAGTATGACATTCGATACTCGGGTATTAGTAACGGTCATACATTTGAAAAATATGTCAGTAGATGTCATAGTGTTTTATGTATTTAGTTTTTCTAATATAAGTTGTTAAACTTATCCCTATTTCATTGCAATTACCATTTGCTGTTATCCTCGTTGCAATCCCAACAGTCAATCCTGCGGAGAGTATAACCGACAGACGAATGAGCCAACTTGTTGGTAAATCTTGATTTATTGTCCCGGTGTCTGTCTTTCTGTAATCAAACCTTGCAAGGTGAATTTCACCCACTTCTAGTTGCCCGATTAACGTGAAACTTGGCAGGTGTTCATAGTTCCCGTGACAATGCATTATGGAATTTTTGTTAGAGAAAAAACAAAATGGCGGCTCTAAGAGGGCGAACGAGATTTTTATTTGTCGTCCGACTCAAAATTGGTATGTGGAGGTTTTCGGAGTCAAAGATTTTTTTTTTTTTGTCAAAATTCATGAAATGAAAATTGCGGCTACAAGATGGCCGACGATCTCTTTGATTATGGTTCGATTCTATTCAAAATTGGTATGTGGGGGTTTTCGGGGTTAAATATTATTATTTTTTTATCAAAATTCATAAAATCAAAATGGCGGCTCCAAGATGGCGCACGATCTCTGTGATTACGGTCAGATTCTATTTAAAATTGGTATGTTGAGGTTTTCAGGGTCCGAGATTATGAATTTATTGTCAAAATTCATAAATTCAAGATGGTGGACAAATTTTGTGATAATGGAATGTTTCCATTCAAAATTGGTATGTCGGGGTTTTTGGGGTCGGAGATTATGAAATGAGTCGAAGATTATTGATTTTTTGTCACAATTCATAAATTGAAGATGGCAGCTCCAGGATGGCGGACGAGTTAATCTTCAGATGGTCTCCTCATTGAAGAACTTGATAGCTCAGAACTTACAGGAAAATGACCTCGTAATGACGATGCATTAACAGAAATGCATAGATTAAGGCGTACTTACTAAAAAGCACAAAATAAAATAATTAATAAAAAAACCTTTTTAAAGAAAAGTTTTTATTCAAATGGGCTATAAAGTAAAAAATAATTGCTTTGGATGTGCGACGTAGGTTATTCCGTGAGTTATAGATTCAAAAGCTTGTCGTTTTCATATTCGAACTGAAAACTTCTCGCGACAAGCTCTTGTATCTATAACTCACGGAATAACCTACGTCGCACATCCGAAGCAATTATTTTTTACTTTTTAGCGCATTTGAATAAAAGCTCATCTTTGAAAATGTTTTTTATTAATTATTTCATTTGCTGTAACAATACTTCGATCCCCACGGCATACAATCGTTTCCATTTATCTATACCTGAAGATCCTCGATTCTGTATAAATCACTAGGAATTTGAATTAATTCAAAAAGTACAATACGCATTGAAAAAATTCGAATGCCATTCGGGAGGCCATATTTTGGTGTAATTATAAACTAACCGATTATTTTTCCTTAAGGGTCGTTGATAATTACATCATCAAATTAAAATTTAAGATTACATCCCCGAATAACAAATCCCCAGCTCTCAGTTGCGAGTAACATCGACTGACTAGTCCGGTTATATGAAAATTGCTGCCATTTTTCGTTCCCGCGCAATTTTAACCGCGTTTATCTCCCTAAAGACATGATTTGTCGGAACCATTTTTGTAGAAAAAATAACGAGCTACAACTTTTATGATAGACATTTTTTCATATCTCTAATACTTCTGGAGGTATAGCTCAAAATATGAAAATTCGGAGTTTTTGGGTTTATTTTTTATTTTTAGCACCGTGGCATAGTAAATAATTGCTCAATGGATACTTTGGAATTCCTGAATCCAGAATTTCAGGTATTCTGAAGTTTCTGTTGGGTCAATATCTCTATTGATTGGATTAGAAGTTTTTCAACTCATTGAGAGTTTTTCACTATTAACCAATCCCTGCTTTACTGTTTTTTTATGCATATTTTCTTAAGTACCTAGTACACATGCAATTGGTTGCACTATAGTGACTGCTGGAAGACGGTGTCTTTTCTGAAATATATGCCTCAATGGCATTTTAATGACTATTTCCCTCATACTATTTCAACCAATGATCTGTCAGCATTTTTCAAATTTTGACTAATACTTTCAAAATGACAGAGGCAAAATTTGTAAATCATCTGTTGGATTTTTTTTCGACAATATATCTTGTAAACATACTTCCGTAATTGATTTTCGTGGTTAAGACAAAAGAACTCTGGACATATGTTTGTCATCTGACGTTAAATTTTTGAAAGTGTGAAGATTATTGCTTATAAGTAACTTCCCTCGACAAATTCAATGACAAAATTCGCCTTCGGCTCGAGATCATGCAATTTGACTCGGGATATTACTCAAGCAATAATCTTTCGATCAAACATTTTTCCGGCAAAATAATATTCCCTTGATATATTGTAACTGAAAAAAATATCTCTCGAATCACCCCTTCAATATTTCCAATAGATCCAAATGCATACAAAAATATGACCGGTAGAGGTTTACATGAGATAATTGCTCACCAATTACTATTATTGTTTCTCACCTTTTTCTCGTTCAAGAAGGATACTCATTATTATTATTTGATACAGGACAACTACCGAACTAACTTTCGTGTGACAAATCGATACTTTGACGACATCGTCCATTGCTTCTTCAATTTTTTTGTGCATATCCAAGACGGATTCATCCTTTTCCATTTTCAATTTCAAATTGTCTACCAACTGTTTCGCTTCAATCACAATATCTTTGTTTCTCCTAGCTACGTTGACTAATCGATAGAGTTCTTTCAAGTTATCCAATGCTGGAGTGACTCCAAATCTATTCACAAGGATTTCGTTAATTTTTTCGTCCAGGACAGGATGTCCGAATATAGCAAGATCCAGGATCTTGGAGCTTATCCGTATTTCTCTTGAAACGTTTCTGTGAACAGACTGAATTATGATTAGTTGGGGTGAGAATTTTGTTAAAGGTGTTTTCATAAATAAATATACCGTGTTCTCCTGAATTTGGTAACCTTTGTACAAGATATAAAAAACTGTCATATTATTTATTATATTATTCTATGTTATCTTATATTAGGTCATAGCTAGGAAACAAATGGTTTTAGAATCTGGATCACTTCGCACAATCTACCTTAGAGTTGCTGAACTAATAGACCAATCAATAGAGATTTTTTCGTGACAAAAATACTACCAGGAAACCAACTGTGCCATCATACGGAAGACGGTCCGTCGTTATATCCTGTTATGTTTCACTTGAAAACTAATGGAGCAATCTCAATATTCTCCAACGACGAATTGTAGAGAATCAAAATGCAAAGAAAATGAGCCCAGGACCGACTTAATCGGATTATCAGTAACGGAGAAAAACCGGAAAAACCGAAAAAAATCTGCGGTTTTTTAAAATTCATAACACCGCCATTTTTCAAGTTTTGAAGCAGGCTCTCCACGACATAGTATTGATTGATATGTGATTTATCTGAGCAAAACCGTGGCACTGTTGGATTATTAGTTTTGGCATAATTGTAATTTGATTTTTTTAATGCACTTTATTGCAGCAGACCTGGATGCGTCATAGGTGGTCCGATTTCAATAGTTCTAAAAGATTTTGAGAAGTATAGTACTACAAAATGACTATTCTCATTTTGCGTTAAAATGCTGCGAAACAGGAGGGAAATACTTGCAAACATGACCGAAAACCGGCGAGTGCATGAAAGCGGCTCAGGAGTCGGGGTAGAGCAGCAGATTCATAACGGGCGCAGCGCGCTGGTAATAATATACATACGCTTCCCCGCGTCTGCTGCTCTACCCCCACTACTCAGCCGCTTTCACGCACTCGACCATTTTTGTTCATGTTTGCAAGTATTTTTCACCTATTTTGCAGCATTTTAACGCAAAATGAGAATATATGTTTTGTAGTACTCTACTTCCACCCTCGAAATCTTCTTGAAAAATTAGAATTGGAGTTTTTCAAACATAAAATATATATTAATCACTACTATGTCGTGGAAAGCCTTCACTACAACTGATAAGGCTGGGGAGAGTTGGGGAATTAATTACCCCACATCTGACCAACCAATTGATATGCCCGGACTACGGGGTGTTATGAATTAACACATCACACCTGTAATACCAGACATTATTCGTTAGATTGCGAAAAACAGTATCGAGAGCATCGACTATCTGAAGACGGTCGAACCGAAACTATGTCTCTGGAGCGGCTACAGGACAAATTTCATTTCTCTCAAATACTGGAGCTTTGGGTTGTTTATTCAGGAAGTACGTACCTTTCGGAAGGATTCGAAAATTATTCATAGAAAAATAAGAATGCACTCATAAAATGTTAAGAATGTACATATATATTTAGTAAAAGTTGACACAATTATTTCATGTGTTCTATAGACGAGTAATATGAAACAATATTCATAGAAACAAATAGATGGTAGTTAATTGACAGTTAATTTTACAGTTGGCTACAAAATCGAAATAGATCTACTAAAAACAATCTTGACATCACTTGCCACAACTGGCTAGAAATAATTATCTTTGAAATCTTTGTTAACGTGAAAATTATGGAGATACAGTAGAGACTCCTTAGAATTATACAAACTTCAATTTGCCACACATAATTTGCAGAAAAATACCTATGACTCACCAGGTTTCAAACTTATTCACTTGAGTAGATTTTTAAACGACAATTAGTTTTAATTTCAATATTAGGTTGATTTACTCTCGCGGCAATTATTTATTTTATTTTATTCGCCCGGTATATTAGGGTCACGAACTATCGAATTGAGGTTTTTTCGTTGACTTTCGCGTTCTTGTAGAGGTGATAAAAAGTAGGTAAATTTTGGAAAAATGATGGGTTTTTTGTGCCTTCACTTGGAGCGATCATTACTTGGTGTAAATGGATTTGAATCTACTTGTTCTTAACGTTTTCTTCAGTTCACTACTTGACGCTTATACTTATACACTTCTCATCGGAATTTTTACGATACTGTGATTCGAAGGACTTCTTAACCTCACTTTTGAGAGAAACATATTACCGGAGTAACGACTATGATATGACTGGTTTTTGATGGCTCGCGCTTTATGCTTTTATACCCATGAGGCCTTCGCGGAGTAACGATTTCCACACTCGTTATCTCTAACTTGTCCGCAGCTCAATAATTAATAGTTCTGTTTTTGTCATCAAAAATATATAAAACATAATTTTATGCCTTTTCGAGGAAGAGTTATATTTAATGGGCTGACATACTCGGTGAATTCATAGCGCGTTCTGTCGGTACAATTACATTAAAACCGTTGTATGATATCCCATATCGCGAGGCGATGTCAACAAATTGGAATTAATACTCTTGTTTACCATCGTTAATTTTTCCTAGATGAGTTATCTATGACTCCGGTGTACAAGGGTTATTTCTTGATAGTGATTTTTAAGTGCATTCAATTGTCTTCCAATAACGACGTATGGTTTAACGAACGTATGCTTATCAGCTCTTTCGTGCGGAGGAATTCTGCTTTTATTATCTCTCCCAGTGAATTGGTTTTTCTCGCTATCAAGTTCATATTAAAGAATATTGTGTTGCTTTTTCAGACATGACAGTTTTTCTGTAATAACGGGGCTTAATACAACTTAAAAAGTTATGAATTTAAAAAAAAAGCTGATTTTTTTCGGTTTTTTCGGGTTTTTTCCGTTATTAATAATCCGATCGGGTTGCGTTAGGGCTCATGTTTTTTGCATTTTAATGAGAGTATTGAGATTGCTTCATCGGTTTTCAAGTTACAAGTCAAAAACAATAAAAAAATGCTTTTAAAGTTTATAGCAAAACAGTTGGGAGTAAGAAACATAACAGGATATAACGAACCGTCTTTCGTATGACGGCACAGTCGGTTTCCTGGTAGTATTTTTGTCACAGAATCAATAGAGCAGACAATCTCTATTGATTGGCCTAGGCGTATATTCGCTTACACCGAAGCCCACTTCATGTTGGTTAAAAGGTCGCAAAATGAAGATTGTTTAGTTACAGAAAATTGTGGATTACTCAATTTTTTTTTTTATTGTACACCACTCAACAGAAATCCATTTACAGGGTGGAAAAATTACAGGCAACGAATAAATTCAAGATCAGTATACACAAAAAGAGTGGAGATATGAGTAATGATAAAAATATAAAATGGATATCAGAATCAAATTTTTTTCAATGAATCAATGCTGCAAGATGAGATGTCACACCTATCATTGATGTCATTGTAATTGTTGCATATTCTGAATAAGGGTGAGTTCTTTTGTACATTTATTCTGGGCGCTTCGAGGTAAAAAAATTTTTTTTATTTCGGCTAGTTTCGAACTTGATTGCATCCATTCTCTTCGCCACTCGTTCGTGATCCTACTCTCAATGAAGGTTTTCATATCTGATGGAGTTGTTTTGGTGATTATTCTTGACCCATGTTCATGTATTGCTTCTTTAGCTGCGACATCTGCTTTTTCATTGCCAACGATTCCGATATGACACTTCTTTTCCTAACTCTTCTATCCTATAGTTTTCATTAATAGTATGATGGGATTGTCTGTATATAACTGCTGTAAACCTTTAAGCGCGCTCAATGAGTCAGTTATAATCAGAAATTTATCAGCAGGATGGTTCTTCAGGTAGATTAATGCTTGTAGTATTGCTACGAGTTCTTCTGTGTGAATGCATGTTGCTTGTGATAGTTTGTACCTTAGTATTTCTTCTGGTGTTACTACAGCTGAGCCTACTCCTTGATCTGTTTTTGAGCCGTCTGTATACAGTTTTACATATTTCTTGTATAGGGTTAGTTTTTGGTTGAATAGGTTTAGGAGGATTTGGGGGTGAGTATCATTTTTTGTGAGAGAGGCTATAGAGGTGTCACGCATAGGGGGTTTGATCAGCCAAGGAGGAGTACTCATTGAGTTTGTGAATAGTGGAGGAAGTGTGACCTCTAATTGTTCTGAGTATTTGTTTATTCTTTCATAGAAAGGAGGGGCTGTTCTAGGGTGTCCTGTGAAATTTCGTTTGAACCGGGTTGAAAAGACGTTGTTATATGTAGGATGTGTTGGTTTGGTTGCAATGGAAATGGCATAAGAGAGGCTTAGAAATTGCCTACGGTATCTAAGAGGAGTTTCGTTTGCTTCGCAGTGCAGGCTTTCTGTTGGGCTTGTATGATGGGCTCCTAATGCTATTCGGAGCGCTGTATTTTGGATAACTTCCAGTTTTTTTATCAAGGATTCACTTGCCTAGGCATATGCTATCGATCCGTAGTCGATTTCGGACCTAATCAGGGATCTGTAGATTCGAATAAGTGTTGTTGTGTCAGCACCCCATGTTGTGTGGGACAACTTCCTCAGTAAGTTTATACCTCCCTGGCACATTCTGATGAGGTTGTGGATGTGCGCTTTCCAATTCATTTTTAGATCGAAACACATCCCGAGAAATTTTATTTCGTCAACATATTCCAGATTTTTTCCGTGGAGTTTTAGCGTTGGTTGATCTCTGATATCTGTTTTCGAGAAGAGTACAACCTTGGTTTTTTCTGGAAAGAAAGTGAAACCTGTTGATTTAGACCAGATCTCTAACTGTCGTAGATGATGTTGGAGTATAGATTTCATCGTTTCAATATTTTTTCCTTTGATAAATAGAATGAGGTCGTCAGCATAGAGTGGTGCTTTTACTGGTAGTTCGACATGTTCTATTATCTGGTTGATTGCAGTGAGGAATAATGTTGCACTAATGATTGAGCCTTGTGGTGTACCGTTTTCTTGGATTCTTGAATTTGATATTTCTCCATTAACTCTTACTCGAAAACACCTATTTTCAAAGAAATTTTTAATAAATGCTAGTGTATTGCCTTGAATATTCCATTGAAGTAAGGTTTTTATGATGTTATATCTCCATGCCGTGTCATAGGCTTTCTCTAAGTCGAAGAATATACATATACATTGTTGTTTGTTTGAGAATGCTTCATGTATTTCTGACTCTAGGTCTATGATATTGCCTATGGTAGATCTGTGCTTTCTGAAGCCGCTTTGTTCTTGTCGTAGTAGATTATGGGTTTCTAAGTGCCAAATCAGTCTTCTATTAACAATTTTTTCCATTAATTCACAGAGACTATTTGTTAAAGATATCGGTCTGTATGAATCTGGGTTTTGATTGGGTTTATTTGGTTTTAAAATTGGTATCACAGTAGCTTCTTGCCACTGACAGGGAAACTTCTGTTGGGTCCATATATCATTTATAAATTCATAGAGATATCTTTTAGCCGTCTCAGGGAGGTTTTGTAGGAAAATAGATGGTATTTCATCCGGCCCAGGGGAGGTATTTTTTAAGTCAATCAATGCGTCTTCAAATTCATTTTCAGATATTTTGATATTTAAGGGTGATGCATCGTTTTTGTCTATGACAATGGGGTTGTTTTTTTCTTCCTTGTCTTTCATCAGGTTGAAGTCTGGGTCATAGTTCCTTCTGCTCGAATGATTTTCGAAGTTATTTGCCGGTGTCTCTGATATATCTTTGTTGTTTTCTATTGTATTTCCTTCATGTATAAGTGAATTTATGCCTATATATGATTTCTTCCCATTAATTTTATTAACTTTTTTCCATACTTCTGCCATCGGTGTTGATGAATTTATTTCTGATACATAGTGTCTCCAGGATTCCTTCTTGCTTTTTTAACTATATATCTTGCTTTTGCCCTTAGACACTTGAATATAATCTGTAGTCGTTGGGTCTTATGTCGTTAAAATCTGTTAAAGGCGTTCTTACTTTCTTTAATAGCTTTGTGGCATTCGTTGTTCCACCATGGTACCTGAGGGTGTTTTGTGAGGTGTTAAGTTATTCCTATAGTTTTTTCTGCAGCTTCTGTTATTACGTTGGAAAAGTGATTTAATTTTTGTTCTAAATCATCACCTGCTTCGGTGTGAGTTTCTATGTTGGCTTCAATGTATGTTGAAAAGGAGTTCCAGTTAGCGTTCTTTAAGTTCCATCTCTGGAACGGCGTTGTTGTTGTATTGTATCCATCGAGAGTGAGTTTGATGGGAAAATGATCGCTCCCATATAAAAATGGTAGTACTTCCCAAGATGTTGTGGTTAGGAGAGTCGGATCGCATATGCTCAGGTCGATAGCTGTAGTATTTCCGTCGAAGGAGTTAAATCTCGTATGATCACCATTATTTAGTATCGATAGATCGTCATGTTGAATTGAATTTGCTATTGTTCGTCCTCTGCGGTTCGAATTGTTACTTCCCCAGATGATATTATGGCCATTGAAATCCCCAACTATAATTCTAGGCGACGGTATTTGTTCTAAGAGGTTGTTTAGTTCTACCTGAGTGATATCTCGGTTTGGGGGAATATATACATTGCATATATTTAGGGTGTGGTGGGCTCGGATTGTGATAGCTACTGCTTCTAACGTTGTGTTGATGGCTAGTGGTTCCACATCGACTTCCGCTTGCTCTTTCTTGGAATTCTCTGTTGCGGATAAAGCTGTTGAAATTTTTTGGTTTGTGTTCTCTGTCGTTTTTGAAATTGGCCCTAGATTTTGTGATTTTATTTATGTGGGTTGAAAATAGTTATTTACACAACAAGAATATAAAGGAAGCATGTTTTTTGCCCTTGCGAGGTTTCATAACGTTTGGAATTAACATACAGAATAACAGTAATTGTACTATTAATATAGGTCTTGTAAAAAATGTGTATAGATGGAATATGATTGAAATATGATTAATAAATAACGATTGAAATGAATTATGGATATTCAGTATTACCTGTATTTAAACAACGTAAGTCTCTACTTTTTTGCACTCCGTTAAAAAATAGCCTACTTTTGGTATTTAAAAGTCATAAAAAATGACACATTTTTGACGTTAGTATTCGTTAGTATTGGAAAAAGATATTTATGATCGAAGGCGACACCAAAGAATTGGATCAAAAGAGCAGAGCATTGCCAATTGAGTAATGATAAGTACTATAATGCTCATTAAAACTTCTGGAAATCCTGTTCTTCCACAATTTTAGTTTCAGTAGATTCAGAGATAGTCGGAGAAATATCCATTTGACGCACATTTTCAGTAATTTATTCAGAACAAGCCATAACAACATTCTGAGAACATAGTTTAGGAATCCCTAGAAATAGTTCTTTCAAATCATACCTCATGTGACTGCCTACAGATAAAATGAAATCGTATGTCAATCTTTCTTCTCCAAAATTATCGGGGATAATACCATAAGTGCTTTAAAAATTACCGATAATTCCGAAAAAAACTAGTTTTAAAGAATAAATTGGCCGTCTCCGAAGGAGAAGAGCAATTTTTTGTAACAACGAAAAAAATAACCGAGTGCAGTTTTTTTAAAAAATCACGTTTTTTTCAGGATTGTTTGGTTAATTTTTAAAGCACGAATGGTATTCGGTAGAAAATTTCAAGAATACAAAATGATTCATATTATTTATTGTTATAGTTAATACTACAATTATTGTAAGTAATATTGTAAACATTTGTATTTGTCTCCTCCGTAACTGAAGTTGATCTTGAACCTCCTCCTGGCGCGCATTGTTGTAGATTTTCATTGCCTCGTTCCCTTTCTTCATGTTATGAGCCCAGTCCTTCAAAATTTTTGCAATTTCGCATACTGGCGTTTCTCGTTCCAATTTATACCCTCTTGTTGCACAAAAATCCATGAACTGATTCCAGACAAACTTCTCGTTTTTCTTTGTATTCGCTGGAGTCGTTTTTTCGATTTGCGTGTCGCTTTCAGCTTTTTTGAAAGTCCCGAAACGGTTCATTTTTAACCGACGAAACCAAAAAGGAGGAGGTTCTCTAGTCGACGCGTATATTTAATTTTTTTTATGTATGATCACGCATAACTTTTTACTGAGACGTCCGATTCCGATAATTATTTTTCCAGTGGATAGGGTGTACTTCGAAGTTGGTCCCAAAATGAAGGATATTGATCACTCACCCTCTGAATTCTGGTCCGTTAACCGATTCTATCAGCTATAAATTTGTACTGGGATGTTTGATTTGGATGATTTTTCTTTTATCAGATAGGGTATACCTCATAGTTGATCATATTTGGATTTCGAATGGAATTATCCACCCTTACGATTAGAAAAATAGGGCATAATTCATTTTTTACTTGTGAACATTGGCACACATATGTAGTTGACAATGACAGATCGCTAGTGTCATTATCACAATAATTATATTCTATGAGAGGATGGAATGATATACAAAGTAATGAAATAAACAAAAAAAAAAAAATTTTTAAAAAAAAAATTAGATAAAAAAATAAAAAAAGTAAAAAATAAATAAACCTCCTTAGTCTCAATAACTAAGCTCCTAAACTATTGTAAGTAACTAATTTTGAGTCGGCGCCAAACAAACAATCAACGAAGATCATTAAATTACTTCAAAAAAATTATCAGAATGTCACCGCCCAACTCGATGCCATCATTTTACGCCTTACCTAATTCATTTGCTTGTTTGTTTGGCGCCGACTCAAAATTAGTTACTTACATTAGTTTAGGAGCTTAGTTATTGAGACTAAGAAGGTTTATTTTATTTTTTACTTTTCAGTTCCGTATTTCGTCGGTTTAATTTTTTGTTAAAAAGTTTTTATAGACGTTAAATAAGAAACACTGACTAAATTATAGCATCTGTTTACTTCAGGTACGCGTTGCTATGGTCGTAAGCGAAACATACATTCCCGATTTTTAAATCGCGTCACTGCAGTTGAATTATCACCTAGCGCGCTGAATTACAGCGAAAATTTTATACCAGTCATTTTCAACCAATCAGATGCTTTATTTCGAAATTGTTACTATGGTAACCAGCAAATTTTCTGAATTTTTTTTATCCACATTAGCATGTAGACGTAAAATTAATAAGTGGAAATTTCCCGGCACATAACAGCTATCATATAATTAGACAAAAATAATATTGAAATATTATTGACAATATTTTTTATTTACTTACTTTATAAGTTGGAAATATTACAACAATTTATCAAGGTGTACATTCTATAATATCATTAATTAATTTTAAATTCTTAAAAAATGCCACTTTTACCTCCTCTTTCCTAAGTGGTGAATAAAACACAGAACCGGTGTTTTTTTTAACAATATGCCTGTGTTTCATAAAATAAAAATAATACTGAGACACCAGTTCATTTCTTTGAGTATTAGATTTGTGTCCAAAAGAAGACACAATATTACGCAGAATGTTGCCAATCTCTTTAAATAAGTTTTCTTGCTCAGGATTTAATCCAGATTCTTCCACTAGGTATGTTAGATATTTTACATTTTTATGGTACATTTTAATATGCTGTAATTCTTTGCAAAAGGAACACAATTTATACGATTGAAAGTTCATTTTATTATCACTTTTTTACTAACTTATGATTGTATACAATGTTATGAGGAACTTATAATGCCACAAATAAAATATTGATTGACAGGAGTAGTGAATGTCAAATCCATGGCTAACTTTACAAAATATTTTTTTAACCGGCAACATACGCCAACAACATTCTATTTAGAATAAAGAATAAAATATCCCGATTTCCTGAATTATTTGAAAAACAAATTATTACCGCTAATATTAATTTTTTTAGAATTAAACCTAAAAGAATATGAAAAATATTTAAGTATATATGTATAGTTATAGTTATATAGTTTTTGCTGTATATCACCTTTGTTTGTAGTCAATATTGACATTTCCCTGAAACCTAGTAAGAAAATTATATGAAATCAATTATTTTTATATAATAATGTATCTGATATTATAAATTTTATTTTACTAGGGCACGGAAAAAATAAAAAAAAATATTCCGCAATACGAACATCCACTTTCATTTTCAATCAATATTGACATTTCCCTGAAACCCAGTAAGAAAATTGTATGAAAACAATCAATTTTATATAAAAATTTATCTGATATTATATATTTTATTTTACTTGGGCACGGGGAAAATAAAAAAATATCTCCCGCAATACGAACGTATCCACTTTCATTTTTAGTCAATATTAACATTTCCCTGAAACCTTGTAAGAAAATTGTATGAAATCAATTAATTTTACATACTAGTTTATCTGATATTATATATTTTATTTTACTAGGGAACGGGGAAAATCAGAAAAAAATCTCCCCCAAAACTCCCATTACAAACAGCATTCTATTCATTTGTGAATTACGTCAAAATAAATATTTACTTAACATTTTCTTATAGAATCCCCCACGTGCTTGAATCAATTGCGGGAAATTTGTCTGGTACATGAATTTTTTGAAAAAAGTATACCTCGTCGCTACGCAACTCGTGATAATTTTCAAAAAATTCTTGTACTCAAAAAATTTCCGGCAATAATTCATGCTCTAGGGAGATTATAAGTGATAATCCACATAGTAGGTTGATTACCGCTGTAATTCAGCGATAATTCTACACCTCTAATGGACATTTTAACACAAATAAATTTTTCTGAATGTAAAAGTTTCTGAGGAGATACTTACAGCTGCGACGTCTATCATGATATTATGCTGGAAAGTCGCTAGGCCTCCACTAGAGATTGGATCGTCGTTTTTCTGGGTATATACTTGCATTGCTCTGTTCGTACACCGCATGCAACTTGTCTGCGACAATACTGTAGCTGCTCTAGGAATGACTTCTTTTGTGTTACCAACACTCAATATTGACTTTTCGGTGAGCAAGGGGGTGTCCATTTCGTGATCGAGCTCAAAATCGGTCCATGTGTTTAATGTTGTGATTGGACGAGATTGTAATAAATATAGTTTGTCCTGAAAATAGAATGTAGGTATTCAACATTTACTTGAATATTATTCGGTTTATATTCTCAAATCGTTATTTGTGTGTCACTGAACTGTGTTCAAGTGAGGCTCTGTGTATTCAGAAGTCCCAGAGAGAGTATTAATTCGATTTTTATGCACATATCGACCTCAATGCCGTTGAGATGAAGAATGGTAATGTTGTATTGAGAATGGTTATCAAGATAGGTACAGGAGGGTCACTCTTGATGTGTAACATTTTCAAGAAAGCTTCCGTGATCTTATAGACAGAGTGCTTGAAATCAGTGAGAGATAGTGGTCCCAGCAGAGATGAAACTCAACCCAACAAAAAACCACAACGCTACCCTTCACTAGTAGAAGAAAACTCCAACACTGAAGTCCAGTTTGCCTTGACGAAGGAGACTTATATTGGAAGCAAGAAGGACCATTTAGGACTTAGGTACCTTACTATTTTGGAACCGACACGTGGAAAAGGTCATAGCCCCATTAATGATATCATGCAAAACCTTTGCTAGTAAAACATGGGGCTATAACCCATCAATAATGTGATGGGTGTATGATAGTGAGACCATACCTGTAGTATGGCGTGATAGGATTAAGCTAGCCAAAATATGGAACATTTTGGAAAAAATGCAAAGATTTGCAGGCCTTTGAATTACCGGGGCAATGAGCTCCATTCCAACAGCAGCACTAGAGGTCACACTAGACCTTCCGTCTCTCCACGAGAGAGAGATGTATGAGGAGCGTATCTCAGGTTGGTAAGGTCGGACGTGGAGGGAATATGCACCATGCAAGGGATTTCCCCCTACTAGAAGTGCTCAACTGGCTGACATACCAAGATATAAAATCGGCAAGAAATCAGCTAGCTGAGCAAAAAAGAGAGTACAGCATGGAATCCATCCACACACTGAGGGAAAACACCATAATATGCTACATATAGGGGTCTGAGACCCCCAAGGTAACTGGAGTAGATATTTTTGGACTCACACCACATTGTCTGAACTCATGGGTAAATATCTATGCATCTCTCTTATATAAACTATCAAAAGGTATTCCTAGATCAATCTCGACAAGAACTACAGGATCAAGGACATCGCAATTCTTTGCGACAGCCATGCAGCCATCAAAGCCACTGATCGATCCAGAGCCATTCTTTGGCCTAGGAAACTCGTATTTTCAGGAGGAACTCAAAAGAGAGGAAGAAGCACTTACAACAACTCAATGGCACTTTAGACATGCGGCAGGCTGAAAGAGCTTCTCGGCAATTTCAACCGAAAACAATCCACAGCATTAGTGAGCCTCAGCGAGAGAAGTCTAAAGTCAATAAATCAGAGGACACCCCAGAAAGCTAGGCTTAGAGGAGGACAGCACATGCAGATTCTGCGAGGAGGAAGACTACAATTAGATCCTGAAATCTCTCAATGATTTGGGGCTCGAGAGGCTACTAAGTAGAAGGAAGAGGGACACAATTGAGTGAACTGAGTAGTACCAATAGTAGTTGTTGCAAATATAACTGTTTCTTGTGATTCAAATTGCTACTAGATTATAAGGATTGTCGATTTTTCTTGAATGGTATGAGCAGTATGATGCTAACGGGTAAAAACAAATATCTATATCCATTAATAATCCTCGAAAAAAATATTTTCTCGTTAGCTGGGTCATCAAGTTTTCTTACATTTCACAGTTACTTTGAGGTAAATAATAGCCAAAAAATACCATCAAATATTCACATTTCAGTGAATTTACCATCAAGTTGTACATGTGTCAAAGTAAATGCTTGTGAACCGAGCAGCATCTGTTACCACAACACGCAAATTATGATTGGAATGTACAATATAAGTCACGATCCTTTACCTTTGTAAATGCAATGTTTATATGTTAGTTTGTTTTTTAGGTCAAATTTTGCAAGCTTATTAACTTGAAATTTGGCATGTGTTTATAATTCTGGTGCTAGAGGAAAAACAAAAGGGCGGCTCCAATATGGCGGACGAGATTTGTAATTATGTTCCTATTCTATCGAAAATTGGTTTGTGGGGGTTTTCTGAGTCGGAGATTCAAAATTCAGAAATTCAATATGGCAGACGAGATTTGTAGTTATGGTCCTATTCTATTGAAAATTGGTATGTGGGGGTTTTTGGGTTCGGAAAATATAATAACATTGTCAACATTCAGAAATTCAAAATGGCGGCTCCAATATGGCGGACGAGATTTGTAATTATGTTCCTATTCCAACGAAAATTGGTTTGTGGAAGTTTTTGGAGTCGGAGATTCAAAATTCAGAAATTCAAAATGGCCGCTCCAATATGGCAGACGAGATTTGTAATTATGGTCCTCTTCTAATCAAAATTGGTATTTGGAAATTTTTGGGGTCGGAGATTATGACTGAATTGTCAACATTCAGAAAATAAAAATGGCGGACGAGTTTTGTAGTTATGGTCCTATTCTATTCAAAATTGGTATGTGGGGGTTTTTGGGTTCGGAAATTATAATAACATTGTCAACATTCAGAAATTCAAAATGCCGGCACCAAGATGGCGGATGAGATTCGTAATTATGGTCCTATTTTCTTAATTACATTTCAAGCTTTTATTATTATTATTATTACTTTCTCTTATCCTACGGAGTTGAATTTTGACATGTTGGTTCAGTTCCGATGACAATGCATTTCCATAAATTTTTGCGCATGGGTAGAGGTGATGAGTGACATTCAACATAACCTACAAATTATACGAATCATAAACAGCCTGTGTTTGTTTGGATTTGTATTATATTCTGAATATTTATCTATGCTTCGTTTTCCGTGTCACAATGGATTATAAAATACATGAAGGTATGCTTCTTGATGCCATGGGACTGTTGTTGTGTGTGGTAGCATTGGAAAAGTGTCGACAAACTCGAAGAACAATAATTAGGCGACCAAGACGTTATAAAACAGGACCCATAAACCGTAACAAAAAACTGCTGATCCAGATCAATTTTCAAGTACATGCGAATGACTGTTCCAGTATTTAATGAATTATTAGGTCTTGTGAAAAACATCACACATAATTCTTCATTTTGATTGGCCGGACGCAAGAAACGCAATGTAAAAGATGAAAGTTGGCCAATTCTTCCGTTCCAGTCCGTTTCACTTACGTTACATCATGCGTTTACGTTCATTTATAAACAAGAGTACATAAGTTCTATAGTTGATCTTTTTGTAGTGCGTCTACATTTACAGTCCATCTAACTATAAATCCAGCTTAACACACTCCTTAAAGTGCGTTTTATTTGGGAGTAGCTCGGGTGCAACAAACACGGTACAGCTCCGGTGCACGAAGCTTCAAAAAGAAAATTTCTTATTGTATCATGCTGGGCTTGCACAGTACATAAAATGCAGAGTAGAACTGTCGACCATCCCGTTGCCTATTTAGGCTCAAAGCTCTTCGCTGCTGGCCAAGTATACGTAGCCTTAAGTAGAGTGAAATCTCTAGAAGGTCTCCTTATTGATGAACTAGACTGTACTAAATTAACAGGCAAACGACCATGCAACAATGGCTCATTAAATGAAATGAACAGACTTAGAAACATGTCCAGCGAAAACTAAAAAATAAAAAATAAATTAATATTGAACAAAAATGCTCTAAAAAGAAGAAAATACACTTTGAATTAAATCAAACCCATCAATGTATTAAATTATACAAGCTAGTCGCGAGATTTACCTGTGTAAATGAACAAGAATACAATATGAAACTTGATCTTGACACAAGTAATTCTAAGAAAAAATGTTTGAATTTCATAAAATAAATTTACACAGGTAAATCTCGCGGCAAGCTTTTATATCATATAAATTGTATAATGTAATAAATTGATGGGTTTGATTTGCTTTAAAGTTTTTTTTAGGGCATTTGAATAAAAGCTTGTTTTTTTTTAATATTAATTTATTATAATTTAAATGAGTTGTGGTCAATCTGTGACCATGGAATAACCTTCGTAACCACAGGTATACCAAAGTTTGTAACTGGGGATGTGCAAATATCTCTTAAAATACGCATATATAAAGGAAAAATCTGGGAATACTTTTGATATCGTCATACTCTACGAAATAGATGAATGAATAAATATCGAAAAATTAATTATTCTATACCTATGGTAGTGTCCGAAGAATAAAACGCCACTGATATGCTCCACGTTTTTCAAAAATAATATATGAAATTAGTTATTTTTTCACACTACTACTTCCAGTTTAGTCTAGTGATAACAATTTTTTGTGAGTGAAAGTCGGAATTAATGTATCTGCTATAAATGTTGAATCATATATTATGGAACAAAAACTGATGAATTATAGGTTATGTGCCGTGTTTTCATACTCTACTTCATTAAAACCCAATTCCATATCCCATTTTCGAAAAACTTGGAGTATTTCAGTAGCGTTTCATTCTTCGGACTATCTTATTTAATGTTTCGAGTCGAATTTTGTTGGAAAATGAAAAGAAGTATTTTTTGTAGAGGTTGTTGATATCCACAAAATGTATTACTGCATTTTTTGGCCGATATGGGCTCAGGAACCTAGTAGCAGTTCGAAGTTATATGCTTACTCTACCAATGGTTCGATTCCAAGTTTAATTTTATGTTCAGACATTTAATGTAATCTTTCCTAGGATAATATAGTGAAACCTATATCCTATTTTTCGTTCACAATTTAATAGCTATTATAATTTGGTGATATACCCTCTTTCCTTCGTTGATATCTAAAGTTGTATATATTATTGGAGTAAAACTTCTTTACGCACGCTTGACTTGGGGAGTAAGCTGGTGAATGCGTGACGAGAGCGTTACGAAAAGTGTGATCGGGCGAGGCGAACGGTCTCGACAAAGATGAGTGCGCATCTCATACTAGATACTAGTTGCTCCCGACGTAGCGTCATATGCAGCGTTCCTTTTTCCTAGTCTATTTTCTCCCTCTACTAATACGCGGCATTCTACTCTCGACATTGGGGCGCGTTTGATTCTCTGTCCTTTTCTTGTCTCTCTCTCTCTCTCTCTCTCTTTCTCCTTGTTACTCTTCCGTATTTCGGCCTCGCGTTTCTACAATTTACTTCAGCAAATTTTTAAAATAGGATAACATAAAATTCAACTATACGTAAATAATAAAATACTAATTAATTGTAGAGATTCACCATTACAAATAACTAGTGACATCGTGATTGAACATGACAATGATCAAATGGAAGTTGATGATGGAAATCCCACTATAGATCATGTACAAAAACCGAGACAAATTATTGGAGTTAGGTAAATTAATTTTCATTTCATTTTTATAATCATTCATGACTAATAATAATTTACTAAATTTACCAAACTAAAATGATGAAATTATAGGTTATTAGAAAATTAACATACGTATATGTATATACATGTATATGTTATACATATATACATATATAAACATATATAATATATAACATATATATATATATATATATATATATATATATATATATATATATATATATTTATATACAGAGTGGCCACTTTTTTAATGGGATTGTATTGGTAACTTTTAAACCATAAGAGTTAGAAGGTCGGTCAAATGGAGGAAAAGTTGCATTCATAGAAGCATTGTCAAGCAGTTCAAACAAATCAAGATTATCAGAACCGGTTATTGAGATATCATAAAAAGTGAATTCTGTCATTTTGATTTTTCTTTTTTTCCCACTTTATTTCGAAAATTATCAAAAAATGTAACAGGAGTTTTTTATTCGACAGTAAATTATCCTCGATTTGACATAATCAGATTTTGTATCCAACGTTTCGCACGCTCTGGGCCACCCTCAACCTCATTTTTTTCAATACGGACCTGCATATTTTATGACACTTTTCGAAATAACTTTAACGCTGAATTCAACGATATATCATACAATGTCATTCAAAGTTGATTTTCAGGTAATTTTGACCCTTATCCAAATTTCTTTGGGTCGGATCTGTATTACATTTAGGTACCTTTAGTTTAATTAACAGCATGCAATACATTTCGATGAGAAAATCAACTAACTCATCTTCAACTGAATGGAACGTAACAGAATCAAAGCAAGAAACAAGTAATAATTATTTACAAATTTCAAGAGGTGAAAAACCTAATTCATAATAAGTAAACGAAACTATCATTTAATGAAAGAAAAATCAAATGATTATTCGAAAATAAATGATGAACATTAATGAAGTAAGTGTTCGAAATGTCCACCATTTTGTAAAATGCACTTTGCGGTTCTGGAACCCATACTTCTTATACATTTGCTTATTTCGTCTCCTTGAATACCTTCCAATACAGTCTCAATCTTCTCGCGAGGAATCATTATTGTTGGATTTGTCATTTGTTCCGTTGAAACAAATTACAGAATCGAACTTTATTTTGAGATCATTACGATATAATTTTTGCAAGGCTTGGTATTCAAATTTAAAATCATTGTATTCGCGTCTCTTGACTATTTTATTAACAGTAGTTTTTGATAAATTGCATTCACTGGCCACAGTTCTCGATTTTTTTTCTGGGTTCAATTGAATTTGGGTCAGAACATTGATATCGTTGATAGACTTGTTATTTCTTATATACACACAACTCTAGGTTTATTGAATGTATTATTTCCAAGTAGTAGGCCGTGGATAAAGAAGAACATAACAAGAAATGTCATATTATTTGTCACTTCGTTTATTATTGTGTCACAAGAACTTGTCATTAAATACTTTTCTGAGTAATTTCAATGCAACTTATTCGATATGGTAAGATACACAAATGAAGAGAAGAGAGATATGTACGAAGTGTACATAAAACTAGATAGAAATTCGTTCAAAGCACAACAAAGGTATGGTGAATTATATCCTGAAAGAACAACACCAAATATCAAAATCTACAACGTTACTTGCACATAATTCATTCATCAAACCTAGAGGTCCTTATGTACGACGAAACGAGCCTATCAATGACATCAATGTTCTGGACTGAATTCGAATGAATCCAGGAATAGGATCGAGAACTATGGCCAGTGAATGCAATTTATCAAAAAGTGCTGTTAATAAAATACTCAAGAGACACGGATACCATGACTATAAATACCAAGCCGTGCAAAAACTATATCGAAATGATCCTGAGAGAAGGTTGCAATTCTGTAATTGGTTTCAACGGAAGGTGCGGAATAACAACAATTTTGCGCACAATATCATTTGGGGAGACGAAACGACATTCACAAATTCTGGCATGTTCAATCGAAGGAACAAACATTTTTATGCCACAGAAAATCCTCACTTAATTCATGAAGTTAGACATCAATATCGTTTTTCTTTGAACATATGGTGCGGTTTGTTGAATAATAAATTACTGGGACCCTATTTTATTGACGGCAACCTAACCGGAGCAAAATGTAGAAATTATAGAAGAAATGTTGGATGATCTTCCTATACGGTATCGGCGTAATAGTCCATGGTTCCAACAAGACGGATGTGGTCCACACAACTCAAGAATAGTCACAGACTATCTAGATCGAACTTTTCCCGATTCATGGATTGGAACAAGAGGTCCAGTAGCAGGGCCTGCCAGTACTCCGGATTTGAATCCGCTGGATTTTTATTTGTGGGGATATCTCAAAAATAAAATTTATGATACTACGAACCCGACAATAGAGATTCTTCGCGAGAAGATTGAGAATGTATTGGAAGGTATTCAAGGAGACGAAATAAGCAAATGTATAAGAAGTATGGGTTCCAGAACCGCAAAGTGCATTTTACAAAATGGTGAACATTTCGAACACCTACTTCATTAATGTTCATCATTTACTTTCGAATAATCATTTGATTTTTCTTTCATTAAATGATAGTTTCGTTCAATTATTATGAATTAGGTTTTTCACCTCTTGAAATTTGTAAATAATTATTACTTGTTTCTTGCTTTGATTCTGTTACGTTCCATTCAGTTGAAGATGAGTAAGTTGATTTTCTTATCGAAATGTATTGCATGTTGTTAATTAAACTAAAGGTACCTAAATGTAATACAGATCCGACCCAAAGAAATTTGGATAAGGGTCAAAATCACCTGAAAATCAACTTTGAATGACATTGTATGATATATCGTTGAATTCAGTGTTAAAAGTTATTTCGAAAAGTGCCATAAAATATGCAGGTCCGTATTGAAAAAAATGAGGTTGAGGGTGGCCCAGAGCGTACGAAACGTTGGATACGAAATCTGATTATGTCAAATTGAGGATAATTTACTGTCGAATAAAAAACTCCCGTGACATTTTTTGATAATATTCGAAATAAAGTGGGAAAAAAAGAAAAATCAAAATGACAGAATTTACGTTTCTTATGATATCTCAATAACCGGCCCTGATAATCTCGATTTGTTTGAACTGCTTGACAATGCTTCTATGAATGCAACTTTTTCTCCATTTGACCGACATTCTAACTCTTATGGTTCAAAAGTTACCAATACAATTCTATTGAAAAAGTGGCCACTCTGTATATATATATATATATATATATATATATATATATATATATATATATATATATATATATATATATATAAGTATGCTAGAGTTCGGGGCTCATTTACTACAAGACTAGCAGCTTATGTGGAACATGATGGTGACTTATTTAAGCATTTATAAGTAGCCTTTTCTCAAAATGTTTCCATTGTTTCCTGTTAATCATCATTCTTGTGAAGTTAGGAACGGACTACCCCCGATGGTCCACACTCCAAAACTTTGAAATGACTGGGATTTGTCAATATGTTTTAACAAAACAAGGTTACCTGGACAATTTCCTGAATAAAAGTACTCGTGTGGAAAATCGATCGGAGCAACGATTTTTGATAAAAATGCATTTTTGTTCGACGACATCCAACCTGAGATGTCTACCATTATTCGAAAAGATTAATTTGTAATGAAAATAGAAATGATAGGTACAATGTTCATAGCGAATTTTTATCATGCAAACACGTTTACCTTACAAAACACATGGTGTAAATAATCAATCGCAAGCCTCAAGAGCAGACAGAAATGCAAAATCCGCTACAAAAACTGCTCGATATGACCCCCGTCTCTCTCAATACATTTTCTTAGTCGGCGCAAACACCCTCTCTGCACTTGAAATAGCATGCCAGGGTCGTTTCGTATGGCTTCGCAATGTAATGTAATACTATTCAACAAGGCATCTCTGGTGTGAATAGGTGTAGCGTGAACGAGGCTTTTTAAATGCCCCTCATAGGAAGACATCCAATGGATTTAAATCCGGAGACCGCGGTGGCCATGAATATGGCCCACCTCTACCAATCCATCTATTGGGGAAAATCTGGTTCAGATGGTCCCGCACAATCAAACTAAAATGAGGAGGAGCGCCATCATGCATAAACCACATATCTTCGGGTATGCAATGGAACATGTTCCAAAAGTCCATTCAAATCGTTCTTAATGAACTCCAAATAACGTTCTCCATTCAATCGGTCATGTAGAACGAATGGTCCTATAAGATGGTTTCCTATGATACCAATATTCACGTTGAATTTCCGTTGGTGTTTGGTTTGCAATATCCCATGGGGATTTTCTTCGGCCCATATGTGGAGATTAAGATAGTTGATTACTCCATCTCTACTGAATCCTGCTTCATCAGTGAATAAAACTCTAGTAATAAAAGTAATATCCTCTCTTTCCGTATCCAGGAACCAATTGGCACATTCCAGTCGTGCTGGAAAATTTCCAGGTGTCATGGCATGTATCTTCTGGATGTGATATGGGTGGAGCAGTTGTTCCCTAATTATTCTATGGAACTGTTCTGATAGGTTTCTGATGCTCATTGGAGGATCATCAGCGACAGCTTCCAAAATATTTTCCTCCAATACAACGGTACGCACAGCCCTAGGAGCGCCCTCACCACTTCCTTTTGGCAAAACTGAACCTACAATAATATCGAAATAAAACAACAGGCTCCAATTAATTATCCATTAGACATACCTGTCTCCCTCAAGCTGCGATCGACACGCTCGAACGTTTCTCTTGCCGGTAACGTTCGATTGGGAAAATGCTCGGCATACAGACGACGGGCTTCTGCAGCATTACCAAATGCTCGTCCATACAATGCATGCATATCTGCATATTCGTTGAATATAAACTGTTCGGCCATATCAAAACACTTCAAACTGTCCTATTAGAATATTGACAATACAATGACAACGCACCACTTATGAAAACAAAATCGCATTCCAGTTGTCATTTTTTATCCACACTAATTTTATTTCTTTCTACAAGGTGCTTTTGTCAACATCTGTGGAAGAAATGGAACATAAATTTATTCACCGGATATTTTTCACCTATTCATGTGCAGACGTTTTTGTAGTTTATTCGTTTGTTTTTTATTAGTTATGTCTCCCGATGTGCGTTTTTTCAGCTAAATTTATCTTCGGGTTAAAGATTTTTTCCCATGAAATTATACTTATCAGTGAAACTCCTCATTATTTAAGCTGTGAATACGAATTTGCAACATCCAAATGTTGAGTTTCATGAATAACACAACACGAAACGTGCTTATTCCACGCGTACATACAAAATATGGACTGAATTCGATATTTCATAGTGGAGTAGCTTGTTAGTTCAAAAACACCATGAATCCACATAACTTGATATTTCATTTGAAAAAATATCTACATTGTGAATGAAACTTTCAACTAGGTACTGTACTTTTTGTTTACGACTTTATTTTAGCATATTTTGTATTATCCCTGTTGTAAATGTTGTTGAATTAACGTTAGCATTAGTATTTCTACTGTGGAAATTTTTCATTTCAAATAATGGTGGACGATCGGGTTTGATGTCGTCGAGTAAAACTGCATTTTTATTAAGAATCGTTGCTCCGATCGACTTTCCACATGAGTACTTTTATTCAGAAAATTGTCTACCTGACCTTATTTTGTTGAAAACTATTGAAAAATTATCTGTCATTTCAAAGTTTTGGGGTGTGGACCATCGGGGGTAGTCCGTTCCTGACTTTGTAGCAAAACAACTGACTCCGGCATGAAAGCTCATCGAAGGAATTCATTTGTTTAGTCAATCATCAAAATTTAGATGATTTTGAATATTCACTTTGAAAGTTATCAAAGAAAAACATTTTTCATTTTGTAACTTTGAGGGCCCGTAACTTGGTAACGAAGGCTTTCAGGAACAAAAGTTATATGAAGTACTGGTGATATTTTGACCCCTTCTATACATGCCAGAGAGGAAAAGAGGAAGTCCAGGGACACCCTGTATATACTTACATATAGATGGAGCTAAAGAAGTTTTACTTCAGTCGTGTGGTCTAAAGCAAACGTCGATTTTTTTTATGGAACTGAATATTCTCCTAAACAATAAAGATCAATTTTACCGGGACGAGCCTTTTTTCATTTCAAATTGTATATTTTTCTGTTACTTTACAATATAAAAATAGACACCTGTGGAAAACTACTTTGAATTGAACAAGAGAGAGAAAACTACTTTGTTATTATTATTTTTTGACTCTCGATAATTTGAAAAATGCTAATTGTAAAAAAAATTTAGTTTGAGGTGCAAATACGAATTTTTTAAAATTGAAACACAGTTTAATCACAGTTTATACCTAAAGAAGCAGTTAGCTCACTTGGCCCAAATGCATGTTCCAAGGTAACATCCACTCCAGGGAAAGAATTCAGGATGCGCAGAAGACTGTACGCGATTATTGCTCTTCGAAGTATACGAAAAATGTCAGTATTAGTAACACAGTAACACGCGGTATGCGCGAGGGATGAAAATCAGAGTTGCGCAGTGTACAAACGGGAACATAAAGATCGAAGTGCCGACGCCAAGTGAGCGAACTGTTTCTTTAGCTATAAACTGTGGTTTAATATACCTTGTAGAAGGCCCATTCAATATCTCTGGGATTGCCAAACGCTCCCTCTAACAAAATGCCAACTTTCCCCAACTGCAATGCCTGCTCATCTGTCAGACTCCAACTTGAATTGTTATTCTCTTCTGTATACATCTCTGTCGATCCATCGGTGGTCATCGCTAAGATCGAATTTTTACTACCCACATTTTTTTCCAATAAGCTTATCGTATTCTTCCATGATCTACTCAGAACGAAAGTGTCGGGATCACTGACTCCCGAAACCACAGTCTGAAATAATAAATCGTAATGTATATTGACTTTTTTCATGACAGCTAAAATATACAGTAAATATATTCCCAAGCACCGCAAAACACAAAGAATATAAATAATCATCAGATATACAAAAAAAAATCAAGGACTGGTTTATCTATCGATAAGTTGAATAAAATCATTAATACAAATAGCTTCAATACCAGATGATAAATAATAGTATGAATTTTGCTCAATGGGTGTTAGATATTGTTAAGAATTTTTTCTTCTTCTTTTTGCTAATGTTATTAACTTATACTTTACTTATACGTTACTTATACTTTACTTATACTTTAACTTATATTCATATATCATATTTTGTATGTGTGCGTGTGTGTGTGTGTGTGTGAGCGTATATAGAATAGAATAGAATAGAATAGATTTTATTGGTCCATTCAAGAGAACTTTGACAAGTTATAGGACAAGTCACGAAAAAACTCATATAAGTAAAAAGATACAAATTTGTCACTTTAACAAAGTCAAAGCATAATATATACAAACAAATACATATACTTATACTAATATATACACACATATATATATATATATATACACATACACATACACATACATACACACATATTGCACATTTAAAAACATTCAAAAATTCAGACAGAATAAAACGACTCTATTTAAAATAATCAGTGAACTCATCAATATTGTAAGGACTTATATCTAACATAAGCAACTTGATATTATATTTGAAATGGTCCAACTTGGTAAATCTTTTATATTCATTAGGTAATATATTATACAGCCTAAGGCCCATTATTTAGTATGATTTTTGACACAATGATGTACGATTTCTTGGAATATGTAGATCATTTTTTATTCTTGTATTGTAATGATGTACCAATTCATTTTTCATGAACTTATCTAGATTAATTCAACGATAAATAAACCATAAACCGTGAGAATATTATACTCTCTGAATAGTCTTCGACAGGAAGTTCTTGAAGATACGTTGGCAATGTTTCTTAATATTCTTTTTTGTGTTATGAAAATATCTTTCATAGAAGACGAGTTACCCCAAATTAAAATACCATATATCAATCTTGACTGAATTTGACCATAATAAAATAATAGTAATGCTTGTTTATCCAGAACATTTGTTAAAACTCTAATTTGATAACACTTGCTATTCAGATTCTTCATGAGATTTACGCAATGAGTGGTGAATGAGAGATTAGAATCAAAATCCATTCCTAAAAATTTAACACAGTTTGATTGTTCTACTGATTCATTATTTATATTTATATCTATTCCGGTGGTACTATTACGATGACGGTTTTGAAAAGACATATATTGAGTTTTGCATGGGTTTAGGAATAAAGAATGGCTGGATAACCAGTCATAAAGACTCTGGAGAGTGGAGTGAATTGTATCCTGTAGAATACACTCATACCTTTCACGAAACAAAAGTGTTGTGTCGTCAGCATATAAACAAGAGAAGGCTTTTGGTGAAATTACAGGCAAATCATTAATATAAAGCACAAATAAAACTGGACCCAGAACAGAGCCGTGGGGTACTCCAATTTCATTGGGCATATATGTCGATACGAACTGATTTTGAATATTTTCTTTTCTATGATTTATTTTGACTTATTTATATGTTCTGAGCAACAACATAACTACGAGATGAATATGTAAATGGAATACTCCCATAACAAGGAAACTTCATGGGAGCCACTGAGTTTATTCGAAATCGAGTAGATGAAATGTATTTTTGTTGTTTCACATTTACATTAGTGAATAAACTAATTATTATTATTAATATATTTCCATGGTACGATTTGTTGTATTTAAGTACCAGATATTTCCCCCGAGTTCCCTGTGTTTACTTTCAAGCTTGCCTTAGGTTTAATAATATTTTTCAAAACCCTCCTATAGAAAATCGAGCTTGATTAAATTTCTCAGAAAAAAAATGACTATTGACTTGAAATGACGATCACTGGTCCAGCTTGATATCAAAATAGAAATATGCCTAGTAGGTGATGGTGAGCTTCTTCGTGAAGAAAGAAAAATGTATGGTTCTCATCACTAGGATGACTACAGGTCTGCCTAAATAATTATTTATACTGTGCGACTTTTAATAGCCCCCCCCCTGTTAACTTTTGAACGGTTCGACGTAGAACAATGAAAAAAAACGTATTGAATGATATCACCAATAGAGCTGGTCGAATATTGAAACGACCACTTTGGCCTACCTAACAAAACCAATACATCTCGAAGATGCCCGAACTGTGGCTATTAATAGAAATTCCATAGGCGTACCATATTATTTGGTATAGGCGGTACACGAGACGTAGAGAAATAGAAGAAATATTTTTTGACAAATCTGCCAGAGGGAATTTTGGCATAGTAACAAGTAAACTACTGCAAAGTTGCAGAAATAACTGGACTACCTATTTATTAAACAAACAAACCTAACCTTTCAAACGCTACATGCCAATATACTGGTGAAGATTCGCCGTAGCATAAGCTGCCACATCAAATCGTGTCCACTCGTGTTTTCCCCCTCCTACCTACCAAACGGTCGTTTCAATATTGGACGAACTCTACTACTTTTTGAAAGACATTATGATTCTCTTTTCAACAATCTATTTTTTTTTTCAATTTCGTCAATACGTTTTTTCACAATATGCATTTGAAGTATAACAGAAATTAAAATGCACATTGTGAAAAAAATAATTGACAAAATAATAAAAATAAAAAATTGTTGGAAAGAGAATTGAAATATCTTTTCAACAATGTGCCACTCGATCCCCTATGCAATTTGACATTTTTAAGTTGATTTGCCTTCTCGCGCCGTCTATAGAGCAATCAGAAAATCTTTTATTTCAAAGAGTAGTATCGGTGATATCATTCAAAATAGTTTTGGTCCCGTTGTTCTATGTCGAAGCGTTCAAAAGTTAACACTGAGGGGGAAGGGGAGAAGGCTATAAAAAGCCGCACTTGCAATTGTTATTCCTTAGAACAACCATAGTTGAAAGAAAAATTGAATTATCTTTTCAATAATGTGCAAATCGACCTCTGTGCCTTTCAAAATTTTCAAGTTGATGTGCCCCCAGTGCCCTCTGTCGAGTAATTGTAATGAATCTTTTCTCCAAAAGTGAAACTGGTAATACCGTTCAATGAATTTCATGTCTCATTGTTGAACATCAAACCGTTCAACAGTTATTGAGGTAACAATACCATTCAGATCCGCACTTATATTTGACATTTCAAATTCATATTGTGAAAAAACGTTAGAACGAAATAAAAAAATAGGATGGTTGAAAAGAGAATTGAATTATCTTTTCAACGATGTGCCACTTAACCCTCCATGCTATTTGAAATTTACAAGTTGATGTGCTCCCCCGCGCCGTCTATCGGGCAATCACAATGTCTTTCATTTCAAAAAGTAGTATTGGTGATATCATTCAATATGTTTTTTTTTCATTGTTCTACGTCGAACCGTTCAAAAGTTAACAGGGAGGGGGGGCTATTAAAAGCCGCACTGTATTTTTTTTAACCTAGCACATTTATAAAACGGACTGAAAAGTATAAAATAATTTCTCCTAGCCCCATACAGATTTATATCCCCATATAGATTCCTAACTCCATACAGATTATCCTGAAAATTTGTGATTGTGAATGTTTAATAGTTATGAAAATAGTTGTAAGATTTGCATCGAAATAAGTGGGGTGCATGCAATAGATAATTGATGCATGAATAATCACTAACAATTTTATTGCACTCAAAGAAAGCTATCATCTATTGCATGCACTCCGTTTTTTTCAACTATTTTCATAGCTATTCAAAAGTCATAATCACAAATTTACAGGACAATCTGTATGGGTTATATGTTAGTCCGTTTTATAAACGTAGTATATTATTTTTTTATCTAATTAATTATTTTTTTCTTTTTAGTCTTGTATGTGTGAAATTTTGCAATAGGTTTTGAACATCGTGATGAGTTGATTTGTTGAAAATATAAACAGGATGTTCATAAAATCAGATGTGGAATCATCTGCGACTGAGATTATGACAGATAAATATGGCAAGTTTCAGGTTATTTTAGTTAATTTCAAATTGATTGCAGCTTACTATCATTATTACAGACAAACAAACAAACAGACAGACAAGGAAGCGAATGAATATTGAATTTCATGAAATCCAGTTCTGAGCCATGAATTTTCAAGCCTCCAGCTCATGGGGTTGTTAGTTCAAAATCGATTGCAAGATTTGTACCGAACACGAAAGCGAGCTAATATAAACGTGGTACAAAGCTATTCGCTGTGTGCAAGACTGGTAATGCCCTCTAGAGACTCGATACCTGAAGTTTTCCTGGTTTATTTCCAATACTCACTATGTAACAATTTAATTTTTTTAATAATTTCTAAATAATCTACCACGATGTTACAATTTTGTGCTCACTACTAGTTCCAGATGAATCGAAGTTTTTTTCTGTCAAAGAAAAAAGTTAGTAAATGATAAAAAATATTTGTATTGATAAGATAGTTCACCGCATTTGGAGGTTATCATGTCATAAAGTAATGCTACTTCTGTGTACTTTCAGGTACGGCAAGTAATGTGTTTGCTCTTCAGTTTGTTAAGGCCGCAGGTTCATAAGGTTTTGAGAACATAAAAAAGTGAGGGAGCCAAGTATGTAATCAAATAAAAAAAGTACCCATATATAACCCTGGCTAGCTTTAACCTGACGGGAAACCACTAAATAACATTAGATTCAACGCAAAACCATTCAATGAAATTCTCAAATAATATAATAATCAGAAAAGGAATAAGGTTCACAATTTTACCTGAATATGGGATCCCATTTTTTCACTTTCAAGGATGTGAGAACGTTGAACGGTCCCTAAATAATACAAACACGTCCAACACTCTCTAACACGTATAATTGTCAACAAAATATTGCGTATTGCTCATACAGTACAAGTACTCTTAGTACTTGAACTGCATTAAATTTAACATTAGTTCACATGTAAGGCAAAGACCAATTGATTTTGTAACCGAAACCAGTTCGTGAAACTTAAAACACAAATAATCCTCTGCGAGGTACTAATTCCTGATAGAATGCCGTGTATGATGGACAACTCGGAAAGTCATCAAAAGTATCTGTGTCCCCTGTTCATGAGGCCGATTGATCAGTTCACAACACCGTCCAGGCGTTCCCAAATTCGCAGTTCAAGTCGCTATTTGCTTTGTATCACCGGCTCAACACCGTCTCATGGAACTTTGTTAATACTTTTACTGTCCACTTCTAACGATCAAATGGAAATCGGAAAACATATCAAATATTTGTCCCGGAATTAGAGATTGAAATATCGTTAAATAACAGAACACTTATCTCTTTGCTGCAGTTTATGTGATGCCGTTGGAAATGTATACGATTTATACGTACTATTTCTGCAATCGACCTCACACCAATAGCGACGGCTCATTGTTATTATACGTTATACTATCCAACCGTGACCGTTGCCACTACGATAATAATAATGTTTATTCATCCGAAGTAGGGTACCTACAATATTTTTAAGCGATTTGTGAATAAACGGGGAGACCTCAGAAACTGAAAGTTTTCAGTTTGTGCTTGCGATTACTAGGATCATTACCTACTTCTGCCACCATGGGCGCTGTCATAGTTTCATCTATTCCTTCCAGCCTAATGCACACAGCTAATACGGCAATCTCAAAGTGGCAGAACATTATCACAATGCACTTAGCAGCAAAAGCTCTGCAAAGTTATTTCCAAAAATCCAGGGAAGGGAGCGAGTACACTCTCCCTGCCTGATAGACGGGAAACCACAGCAGCGGAGAAGACTCTGCAACACCTGATTCTCCACACATTTTGCTGAACCAGAACCAATCATTCACCTATTCTTGAGGACGAGCACAAGAGGAAACCTGATATGGACTAAGAAATTGCCTCAAAAGTGGTAACGTAAAGACCTCCCGGAGGGACGCGATAGTATCATATTCTATACCTTGATCCTATCCAGCTCTAGGCTACATACCAGAGGCATGGAGATCAGATTCCAAACCATGGAATAACTGACTATTTCCAGGCTAAGGCATACCGACCCATCAGCCTGACATCCTTTTTTATGAAAGTCTGGTGGATCAACACACTAGAAAACACTCGCTGCGCATGAATCCACTGCACAAGCAGCAATATGCCTACCACGCAGACACGGCTCTACACCACCTCATCAACAGAATAGATGAGAGAACTGACTAGTGGACAATCCACAAGGAGGGTATTCATTGATATAGAAGGAGCACTTAACAACACGGAATTTGAGTCTATCTGCCACGCTGCATTGCGACATGTGGTTGAGCAAAGGTTGATAAGGTTGATCAGCGAGTGATAAGAGTACCCTAGGTGCCAAGGTATTAAGAGGGTGTCTCCTCAGAAAGGAGTTTTGTCACCTCTATTATGGTGTTTGGTAGTCAACGAGCTTTACACATAGTTAAAGGAGTCAGGGCTGAATACCCAAGCATATACAGATGACTTAGTTATGTTGGCTCCAGACCAACCGGCAAACCTGCTGAAAGGACGCATTATCTTGGCAGAGTAGAACAGTGGTGTTTGCTGAAGGGTTAAAAGTCACTAAGAAAAAGCGGAATTGTTACTATCCACCAAGATACGCAAAGTAAGAACTCTTCCAGAAATTCTTTTTTTAGGAAGACACCTTCTATACAAAGGGTCGACCAAATACCTCGGAGTCATCATAGTGTCCAAGTTAACCTGGAATGAGCAGATTGCAAATCGCATACTGCCTACATACTCGAGGCAGACCATGGAAACTCAGTAGGAGATTTAAGCCGGTTCTGGCTCTCCCCCCACCACTATGACGTCACGTGTGACCTTGAATGGTTGCAGGTGTGCAATGTGTGTGTGTTTGACCTTGAGATTTGA